>JAQFXU010000516.1:0-50532 GCA_034693705.1 Spatulosminthurus flaviceps | reverse complement strand
TTACAAGTTAAATTTCATTTTGTCAGGTTTATAAAAACTGTCTGGTCCTTCACACTCATATTAGCCGATTGCTAATAAGGTTGATTAAATCATATTTTTTAGTATGACTTTTTTATGTGGAATTTATAGCATTCTATTGTAGCTTTGTCAGGTGTATTGGGATTTTAAAGGAGTCATTTTTCACTTTCAGATTGATGGTAGCCAAGCAAGATGAGTGTTCCACCTCCCCAACCGATTGCTGAGTTCCCTGATCATTACATTCGGAACGATGATATTATACGTCCAAAGCCTAGAAGGTACGTAAGTTTTCGCTTCATTAGGTTTTAATTTTTAACGGTGATTTGTTGTTTCGTTAGTGTGTAGTTGGGAGCAACGAGTAGTACAAAGGACTAAATTTATTACTTGCTATTATATTAGTGACTCTAATTGTAAAGGATTACCTATAATTTCTGTCAAGCCTCTATCATGTAAGCTTCAAGTGTGTTATAATTTGATGGCCATGTTGGCTCATTTGTTTACACTTAGGACTCGTATACGTTTCAAAGGAGCTTGTGTACAAGTTTGTAGGAACTGACAATAAGGGTGGACACACGTGTTCATTACAGGCAACTGGACTTTCTTTTAGACACTTTTGAAGAGACAGACCCTGTCATCCATGGAAGTTTTATGTGCTTTACAATTAGATTTAATAATAATTATAGTGTGTGGAAGATAACTGAGAGGCGATATTTTTATGGTGATGCGATGATCTCTGTTATTGTTCTCAGGAAAACAAGTGTCATTCGGACGTTGAATTTGGATTGATTTATTGGTGGTTGGAGTGGATAGGGAGTATACAGTAATTAAAGTAATTAAACTTGAGCTTGGTTAAGCCAGGGTCGGAGCCGGAGGTAAAAGTTGTGAGTTGAGAACTTTTAAAAGTATTAGGGTATTTCCATGTACAGCTGTAAAAAGAAAGAGAGTGGAAATACTTGGAAGAGGACCCATCTCAATTTTACTATTGCACTTTACAAGAGACTTTTGTATCTGTTTCTACAGTATTTACCCTGGATATTAAATGATGTGAAAGCTTGGCCACGGGCTATCGGTTTGTTTACTTCCACCAAGAGAGAGAGAGAGAGAGAGTCTTATGGAGACGGTGATACGTTCTACTATAAGTTACAAGATTGATGATAGCCGTAGTGATCAAGGCAGGTAGCCAGGGGTTGTCGTCGCCAAGTAGAAGAACATGTTCTGGGAACAAAAGACATAAGTGGATAATGTCCCAGCTCCTATACTTGTATAAGATCTCTATGGAAGAGTCCATGGCTCCTTATAGTTTTCGTTACGATGGAGAAGCGGGAAAATATATATGTGCATCTTTCGGATGAATTTGTCTCTATCGTTGTCTATTGAGCTACTCTGGCAAATTCTACAGATACAGATATTTCCCCTGTGTATACGTATCAAACAAATCGTAGTCTACTATTACTTAGCGAGGCGTGGAAAAATTGGAAGAAAAAAGTCGGATGACTTTACCATAAATGGAGTGTAACAACAAGAAGGTCTCATGTCACCCTAAAGTAAATCGATTTGTTTTCATTCTTAAAACACATGGAAGGCTGGATGAAACCACTACCATGGGTTTTTCTTCATACATATAATTATATAGATACTTTATATACATATCTACTAAAGTGCATTAGTTCCATTGGAACTCTGTCAGCACTGACAATGAGTGTGCAGCACTTGATGACAACGTTGTCCTTTTTGCTCCTTGTCAGCAAATGTCATTTATACATTTTCGATGAACATATATCGGCTGCGAGTGTAACTATTGACCTTTATGTAGAAAAATATCCTAGTAGAATGTAAACATTGTGTAGGAACGGAGGGCTATAGAATTGTCTAAGTTCTGGGGATCAATATCATGTCCATGCATACATAATGTAGATTATTATCTCTGTCTGAGTCAGTCAGTTGTTTGAAGAAACGGAGCGAGAAGGTTGGCAAGAAAGGAAGTTTTAATAGAGTTTGGTGGAGAAATTAGAAGTGGTTCGTCTTACACTTAAATGTCTTTCAAAGCTTACTTAAACATGCCTTGTGATGTTAATACATGCTCACCAATGTATGTGTATATGTCGGAAGAGTAAAAAAACGGTGACATTACTCAGACTGGTTTTTCCCCTTTGGTTGGCGAATAGTAGAGATAACTTTATAATCAGTTTTTATGTTGTAGCAGTGCAGTATAGTATACTACTTGTGTACACAAGTGTCCACAGTTATTATGGCTAGTGTAATATTTGCAGGAAAAATGACAAAGCTAGACAAACTTTTCTACTTTCCTTGTATTCTCAGATGAGAGAGAGAGAGACTTTTCTTTTTTTCTGTAGAAAATTAATGGGTTTTATTTAGTTGGATTTCTCATGATGAATTATTGTTGTATTTTTTTCGCACAAAAAAAAGATGAAATCACAAATGCCAATATGAAGAATGGCTTAATGAGCTTTGCGGTATTGTTTGGTCATGGTATATAGGATGAAATATTGAAAAATTTGTGTGTATTACATTTTGCTAAGTAAGTACGCGTACTTACAATTAGTTATGTTGCTCTAATGTGTGAATCTGACTGAAGCGCAAGTATTTGAGGGGTTGTGTGGAAGATAAATGATATGTAATGGAAGAGCTATGAGAGGAGAATACTTGTTGATGATTAGGTTTTTAACGATGATGCCTACAGAGATATGGGGTTTGTGTATGCATATGCTTATTCTCTTTCTCGTCATTCTTCTTGAGAGGTTTTAATTGTTTGGCGTATTTGATGTATAGGACAAGTAAAGTATTGATTTTATAGATAGATGCGTGATATTCTTAATAGCGGGATTGAGATTCAAGGGACATTGTTCCGGGGGGTATGTGTGTGTGTGTGTGTGTGTGTGTGTGTGTGTTTGTATGTGTATGTAACGCGTAAGAATAAGTAACTCAATGGGTGTTGGTCTTAAGTGATTTTGAATATAATATGCTTAGAAAGGGCAAGAGGATAGATTGATGAGAGATATTAATTGCTGAGAGATAGGAAACTATGCGGCCTCTAACTTTTCATTATGTGTGAGTTCGTTGATGGGGATTCAGCAGGGTGCTTTGATAATCCTTCCGGATGTTAATTACTCGAACCAAGAAGATAATAGCAACGACGATATGAGGGTGACACCAAAGATACGATCCCGATTTCAACAATGAGGACATATACAACAGACAAGAGACTCTCAAATGGTTTCGAGGACATGAGAATCTTTTTCTTTCGAAGCTACAAACGAAGGGTTTGATGGCGGGAGATTATAAGCTCCAGAGATGGATTATTTGTACTTTTGCATGTCATATCTAAGACTACTTGTGTGTGTATTAGAATGTATAAGAGAAGATGAGAGGATGTAAAGTAATATGAGAAAGTGTGTGGCGGTGATATGCCCCCAGACTATGGTTGTAAACATTCCGATGGTAACAATGACCGTTTGAGAATGATTGCGTATACTGTGTTTGTGTGAGAAGGTGCAATTTGTTACAATATTTTGATATTCCTTGCTTGTTTCCAGTTAAGAACAAACTTGCTCTTTTCCTAAGCCTAGCTACGTGGATGTGTGTGTATTGGAGAATAATGAATGTCCCTATTATTTTTTGATTGTAATGAGTTATTTAGTATTGCAGTTTTTCCTTCTGTTCCTTCGCAAACAAGGGAATTCTTCTTGCTCGTTATTCACTCAACTCCTCATTTGATTGGGAAGACTTTATTGAGAAGAAAGAAGTTGAGGGTTGAAGTGGAATTAATCTTGGTTTTGTTATTTTGCTACTACTTGAAAGGGAGAGAGAGAGAGAGATAGTCAAAATATTTTTACAATTGTGAGCTACTCTGTCTATGCACTTGAACTTGAACCGTACTGGTTTTTTTATTGATGGTTCTACATGTTAGTTAGTACCTTTTCATGTATTAGCATTCTCCAGATTTGTAATTCCTAAAGCGTGTAATAACCTATGGATTGGATAAGAAATAAGAAGCTTGGCTACTAAAAGTTTTGTGATGTACTGGCTTATCTGCACATACGAGAGTGGGTTCTGTATGTGCAGGTTTGTACGCGAAGGTCTTGGGAGTAAAAAGCTTCAGATTTTATTTAAACGTGAGGTTCCCTGCTGAGTCCCTCCAAGTTGGTTCATCATCATTAGGATTAGTGGTTAGAATTTAGAGATGCTGGTTAAGCTTGATGGTGAACTTGCAGAGCTGAGTGAGTGATGAAGTAAAGAGAAAAATTTAGCTTGGAAAAAGTTATTATATTTTATTTGAGAAATATTTTAGATTTTTTTTATTCATGCACCACCCACCACCCACTGGACAAATTCCGTGGATGGGAATGAGAAAATGGTGTATAATTTTTTAAAATTGATATTTGAATATGAAGGCTTGTGACTTGTGAGATGGAAGAAATTAGGGGACTCTATAAATATTGTACGAGTTTTAGCAGATTCCCTCAATAATAGTGGTATTTTTTATTTTAGTGCATGTTTATAATAGAATGTGAAGCAGGGAGACAGTGATGTAGTTCCGTATACTTAATTTGTTTTACTGCTACATTCTCGAACTGTAACTAAGGAATCGTAGAAGCAAGCTTTGACTTGATTAGAAATTGTTTACAAGTTGAAGAATGGAATGACATTTGTAGTAGTACAAGAGTTGTTACATGCACTGGAGGACTCTGGAAGGGAGGGGTGATGTTTTATTGAGTCTAGATCAAAAGTTGTAATATAGTATTGTATTTTCTTCCAAGTTGGTCGTCGTATCCCTGGAAGCTGGAAAAAAGATGTGATTTGTGGGAATAGTAGATAAATGTATGTATTAGGATATATGGCAATCATGAGTTCTATAGAGTTTCAAGAGTGTACAATAGCAATCAAAATTCTTAGCGCAAAGTTTTAGCTTTTCTTTATATTTTAATTTTCCACTTTGAATTAATCAAGGGAACTGAAATATATTGGAGGGCAAAGTGACATGTTTTGCATAAGAATATAATAATGAAGGGAAGGAATGGAATTGGCTTCCAGCTGGGACATATATGGATTCCATGAGAGCTTTTCCGAATTAACTGAACAGCAAGTGAGGATATCATAAATTAAACTTATATTTTCAGCTGGAGAGAGAGAGAGAGAGAAGAGAGACATCTTATGCAACATTCTATGTTTTGATCTTTGGCTTTGTTACTACAATATAATTTTATCCTTCTCTCCTCCAACCTAACAACTTGGCATTTGTTACTCTATTGCACATATACAATATCTCTTTATTTATTTTAAACAGTTCTGTTTTCTTCGAAAAATATTCCTCCTCGAATTCCACATCTTTTCCAAATACAACTCACATTATCGGATTTGTACTTTGTATCCTCATCCATGTACCCCTCAAAAATCGCCTTTGGTAAAATAACTGAATAATTTTTCTATATATATAAGTAAAGCTTAAATTTACTCACAGTTCTGATTTATAATGGGCGAAGTATTATTACACGTGCATGAGTTCACGTAGAATAAAACATAGGAAATGAATGAATGGAGAGATAGAAAATAAGATAGTGAGTTAATTTGTATTTTCACACCATCCAATATCACTTGTAATCTACAAGCCTGCGGTCAGCATAATCATGTAAGGGATTAATGTCCATTTGTATTCTTCTTCAGGACGGATCACTTGTTCACGCTTGAAAGGTTCCATTGGTATTTGGTTATTTATAGGGTTTCCGTGCCACTCCAACATTCATCATGAGATGTGCGTAGGTACATTTATTTTGACTCTAGCATACTTAGCTATGTAGTGATAGTCATATCATACGGTTAGTCATACGATATATATGATGAGATGAGATGACATATACCTACTTACTGCACTCCGGGGTTTATTCCTTGTACTTTCCATAAATGCTAATTAAGTAGATTTAATATTGTTAATTTTATTGCCTTGATGTTTCCACAGTGATAATTGAATTACTACCTGTGTATATGGTCCTAAGCACTAATCTAGGTGAGGATACTTTGCATTTTGCTCTACGTGCTATGTAGTGTGCTACTCTATCACATTCTCCTACACACTTTAGCTCTACAATACACTCCTTCTAAGGTAAAATTCTGGCCGCATGGAACAGAATGCATAATTTGAAACCGTTTTCCATTTAAAATGGTAACTATAGCCATTAAATTTAAAATAACGTGGACTTAATGGGGTTCCGAGGTGATAAGAAATTTACCACATGGGTTCGTTTAATGGGTAGGTATTTACATACCAGAGAGAGAGAGAGAGGCATAAATACTACTCCGCTCCGCTCCTTTCCTCTCTATCTCTCGCATTCACTCCCTACTGTATAAGAATGTGAAGTGCTCATTGATGTAGGTTCTCGCATCTTTCTTCTATTCTCTTTTTAAAGGTTGTTGCAAAAAGTACAGATTGAATATGTAGGTTTGTTGTATTCTTTTATGATGAGCAAAATGCATCTCAGTTTGATATTCTTGTTGAAAGGTTGATCAATCGGCTGTACTTGATATTGAACTTGGGTAAGTTTAATGCATATGGGACTTAGTAAGAGACGGAGGTAAGTTCGTGGTAGAGACCGAGTAGAGAGAGAGAGAGAAACAAGTAAAGGATACGCGAAAGATGATAGGGAAAAGCTGTTAAATAGCTTTTTGGTTTTCTGGGATATGATCACGATGCAAGAGCTAACACTGGAAGGAGATGAGTGAAGAGATGAGAGAGACATGGCATGGATACATTTAATATTCTATAATTTATCTCCCTGTATACTTGTGAGCTCATATGTATGTACGTATATGTGCACATTCGGCACGCAATTCTATACGCTTGAAAAGAAAGTACTATGATCATAATTGCATTATGTTTAAACTTGAACCGTAACGGGACTATGGGTTACTCGTACAAGTAATATGTATGTATGTGTATGGCTGTGCTCGTAGTACAAGTAATGTGTGATCGGTAGTATCTCATCTTCTTCTTGTATCCATTTCTTCCTCTTCTCTCTCTCTCTCTCTCGATGATGGTCAGCAAGTCAAGGTTTCCATTTTATTGAGTTTAGAGCAAAGTTAAAAGGTTTTCTATAACCAGAGTTTCTCGCATATGTATGTGCATGTATGTATAATACTTATGTGTCTATATCTATCTTTTATGTGTGTAAAAGTAAGTGAAGTGGAAAAAATGTCTTTGCGACACAAAATCATTCTTTGATGTTCACAACTTCTTTTCTCCATCTCATTTTTTTTATTTTGCTTTTAAAGGATTCGTTTAGAAGTTTGGGATGTATAGGAAAGAATGCAAGAAATTTTATGATTTTTTTTCAAGAGATGTGATTATGTGAAATGATAAGCATTATTACGTGGAAGGTTTCGTGCAAAAGTATTTCATTTGATGAGTGAGTGCAAAGCGAGACTATTTTACCGTATGATTTGCTCGTAATCTACGATATATGGGATGGATGAAATAAATTATAACTTTGTAAAGTTGCATCTCATGCCGTGTGACGTAAGAAAAGGAGCATTTTTGCACTCCCAGCATTAGTATTTGTATTGCGTGGAAGATTTTAGCTGTCGATAGCATCTTTAATTATCTGTGCACATATGTATAATTTTAAGTAAGGGAATGTTTTTTTTTGCTATTTTTATACACCCGATAAAAATTAACACTTGAGGAGTTGTTCAATTTAAGAGACCACCTCTGTGGATTTTCGCATCCGTTTTTGTACGTGTGTTGAAGGATATATTAGTTTGAAGCTTTATACGTGTGTGTACATTATAAATACTGTTATAAGAGGGGATAAGATAATTACTTGATAAGGTACAGTGATTTTTACTTTTGTAAAACTGGTGATTTTTTTTTCGGAAAAAAATTGTTATAGTACAGGTTGGTAAAAATGTTGAGAAAAAAAATATTTTAGAACTCAAGGAAAAGGTTACAGAGACAAGAGGAAAAATCCAGTTACGGTGGAATTCTTTGGGTTTTTAAACTGGTAATATATTGAGAGATAAGTGGACATATTGTTGCTTCATTTACAGCATGTGTGGTTTTTTGTGTACGTTATACATATGGAATGTGTACAGGAGTAAATAAATGTATAAATCTGAGTGGGGGCAGGAATTAGTGTTGTGGAAACGTTTTTGAGAAGAAAAAATAGGAAATTATTTGGGATGATTTGATGCAAGTGAAATTAAATTTTTCAATTAAAATGTCATGCCTTAGGCTTGTAGGTCTTATGAGGATTCCTCTGTATGTTTTTATATTATAATTGGATCTTTGAGAGTAATTTATTTTGAATTAAGTTCACGTCAGATATCTTCTCTCTCTAGCTGTAACAGTACATACGTTGGATCTCAAGTATTATAGTTTTACCTTCACGTCCTTGGAAATCAACTGATGTTTTAACGTCAGCATAGTACTATACGCATAATATATGCAGTGCAGATAGAAAACGCTATATTTGAGGTTGCAGCAGGAGGAACTGAAACAGTGCATAGGAGAAGAAACAGGACGGGTTTATATATTTTGTAAGAATTTTGTATTCGTGTTTTGTATCTAAAACGCATTAGTTTTGTAGTAGAAGTATGCATGTAATGTTTATGCTAAGAAATATGTTCAGTTATTACCATTTATGAAGTCATTCATCCTCTTGTAGGAACAACATGGAAAAAGATAAACGTTCAGGTTTACACTACTACTCCGGTCATGCAGTGCTGGTGCTACAGCTTATTTAATAAATAGGTACATTGGGTTGGTGGTGCCAGTGGATGAGTGTTGGAGACTTGTATTTAAAGAAATATGCATTTTACTTGTTGTTATTGGTGCTCCGAGTAGTTTAGGATATTATGCCAAGGCATTTAATTGACTGCATGAGTATTCATATAGGGAATCTCCTCCATCCACACACTTGCCTACATGCTTGATTGGGCATTGGGGCACTTGGGTCCCAGGTCTCGGAGTAAAACAACTCCTCAGCAAGTGAAAGAGTGATAGAGAGAGAGACAGAAAGAGAGAGATAATAGCACCAAGAGGCATATCAAGTTGATTCATTATATCCAAAGATATTTTATACAATTTATACACTGGATTTCAAGTATATTGAAATTTTCTAATTGCACAGCTTTACAGCATATAATGTGTTTAGTTAGAGAATCAGAGTTGATATCATGAAGCGGACTGAGCTATAGATAATAAGATGAAAGCAGGGGTAGGGAGTTTCTTTCTACTGTACTTTTTTGTTTGTCTCTATTATATGTATACAAGATAAATACTAACGGCTAACGGGCCTCCTGCCGTAATTTCTTAGTCCGTAAGCTCTTAACTCGTCAGTGTCAAGGTAGCTGATGCAATTTATTATTGCTTTTTATATTAATGTGTATTAAAGTTGCATTGTATCCTCAACTGTTAGTGTACATATGTCTTCATGTGAGGAGTAATAGTGGTTTACAGTAGTAGTGGTTTGAAATGGATAGTTAATAAAATAATCTCAATATTTTTTTAATGTTCCTCCTACCTGTAGATTAAGAAGTAGTAGTATTATGGTGGTATGAGGTGCGAATAAAAGATACCGATTATTTATCAAAGAGGAGAATATTATTGATAAAATTGACATAACAGTTTGAGCTGGTTTTTCTATGTATCTCCCAAAAGCAAGAATAATAATACAAAGTCTCGTGATCAGGTCAGGGGGCATTTCACCTTTTACTCCATTACATTGCTTCCTTTCAACAAATCTGACTTCCCAGGGTAATAGAGATAGTACTAGAACTAGAACCTACAAGAGGATAAATTTTCGTACACATAGTTTGACTCTTGCTACGTAGGGACCTTGCTGGTGTAAATATCACTTACTCTCTAAGAGCACGTATCAGATTACAATAGGGATTATATGGAAGAGAGAGAGAGAGACTCATCTGTACACTAGAGAATCAACATTGATTTTTACTTTGTAAATCTTTTAGTTATCTTTAGTATATAAGAAAGATGTTGTTCCTTGCTCTTGTACATAGATTTTGGATTGAAAGAATAAGGGGAGGGTTAAATCGGGAGAGTATTCAATTGAAAGGAAATCTATAATGTCAAAGTAATAATAAGCGGTTGAGCAGTATACGAATGTAGGACATGAAGACAAGTCGAATGTTGGGAAGATAAGAGGCAAACCCTTGAATTCTTCTTTTGTGTCTTTGATATACTAAAGATCGTGTAATCAAAGGAGTTGCTTAGATTTTCTCCGGTTAATTCTGGCCTTTGTTCTGATTTTTTTGTATTATTATAGATTGTTCCTGCATATATAGTCTCACGTAGTGGAGGAATCAGAGCTTATTCCTGTGAAGTCCTTTTGTTTAGCCGGAGTTACTCCTTAAAAGAATTATATTATAGAATATTTTAAATGTATAGATACATGCATCTATTTCATGTAATAATGCCGATAGATTATAGAGGAGCAACTAACTGGTTCCTCAGAATTGGTAGTTTATTCTTAACCGATGAATGGTCATTAGAAATCCCAAAAATAATGAACATCAACAACATAATAATTATAATTCTTGGAACTGCTCAGTGCTCAGCAAGAGGATTAGTGAAACTCTAAGAGGTTTGTATTTATGTAAACATTTATTACGTGTATAGCAAAAAAAGGATTTTACTTCACTATAAAACGTACATACGTATCTAGAATATAGCTGAAGGGGAAATGTCATGAATTTGATTTATTTTCACTCAAACCTTACCCAGCAACAAATAAAGTCACGAATTGTATTTTGTGGTGACAACTCTACGTGTGCACAAGGTGTTCAAATGAGTATCATTGCTTCTTTATAATATGTTGAAAATTAGTTGACAATAGATTTTTTTCCCATCTATTAAATCCACTGGTTAAGGATAATGTTACTTACATCTGCTCCAATGCTACAGATACCTTTCTAGTATTGAGCAAGCCTGTCAGGAGGAATAGATTAATGATGAAAATTGATGGGAGCAAGCTTCTTTCAAAGTAGTAGTGGTAGTATCTGTAGTAATAGTAGCATGTCTCTTAAATTAAAAGAATAATATTAAAAAAATTGAGCCATAAAATAAAAAGGCATTCCATTCCCGCTTTAACAAATATAACCATTACCTATATACATAGAAGATAGATATGAACTTGCAAAACAACATTTAGACAGAAGGAAGAAAGTTTTAGAAATTGACGTGTATAGGGACTTGTAGCGCATAGTAAGTGATCACTTGTTACAATAAAGCTTGGATTTTTCTAGATGATAAAAGTAGTTATGTGTATATATGTTGCGGGAATTTATATCACGTTCGATGAACTGACACCATTTAGGAAGTAATTTCTCATGACTTGTTGAAATTTTTGACATTACTCACAAGACTAGTAGTCGCATTGTAAGATATTTCTCTAGTGAATGACAGTTATTTGGTAGAGGCACGTATAGTTTGCATATTAGGGTGTAAGCATAGAGCTCGAGTATAAAAATAATTTAATAGGAGTGTACAGAGTAGTAACTGTTGCAGGAATTTTTTTAACCAAATGTGCTTGCCTTTAGGGCACGTTTTTGGTTACTTATGTTTTTTTAATGCGTTGTATTAAAAAATCCCCATGAGTCGGTGGTGGTGGGTTAGATTAAGGAAAAAAGTACAGCTAAGGGTATATTTTTAATTATAACTATGACTTGAAGTTGAGACTCGCCTCCTTAAATTCTACCAAAACCATACTATACAGATAGGAGCAGACAGTCTGGCGAGAAATGCGAACGTTTTTTCCATGTCAAGTCTTGGCCGAGTTATACTTTGCTACTATGAGAAACGATGTAGTAGTAGATACATACATAGAAATTAGTTGGAAAAAGGGGTTTAGTCCAGTCTTTTCCTTGGAAGTTAGGGCCAGGAGTTAAAGTAGTACTATATTCTTTTTATTTTAGCTCATCCACTATCTATCTACTACCACTAGATTTGTGTAAACTGATGGGTATGAAGGCCCAAGGCAGTTAATATTTTCCGATGGGATTCTTGTGGTGGTGGCTGGTATCAGCAGCTTAGGCGTGAATGCTTCCTATTTACCATGTGTACGTACTCCAGGCTATACCCAGTCTCTATTTATGTACTTTCGGACCTGTACTTATTTGAGTCGAAAGTCAATGTAAGTACTTGGAGTGAAGGTTCAAACTCCATGTTTTTTATGAGAGACGCATATATACAATATATGTGTATTGATGTATTTCCTAGGGATAGAGTATTACTATATTGAGGTACCTTAAATTCTACTGGACAGGTTGAAAAGGTTTTAATCTAATACAGGTGTACAGACAGTATGTTTAGTGCAGGTGCTTCCTTATGTATTGTAGAAGGGCTTTTTTGGCTGAAGTTGATAGTATAGTGGAGGCTGGTGAAGTGGTGGGGATTTTATTACTAAAGCTGACTTTTAGAAGAGAATAGGTTCAAACGGCTGGTTCACTTGTTGTTGTTGATGTGTGTGTACGTGTATGTGTGCGGGGATTATTTTGTATTTGAGGAGGTTACCTTTTTTTCTTTATGAGTCTACCTACCTACCTGCTTGCACTGCACTCATAATATCATTACCCAGAGCATTAATTACAGTGTTGTGAAAGATAGAGAGAGAGAGAATGAGCAAGAATAAGAATATACGGACATAGGATTTCACATTAAACTACTATCCTCGGTCATGAAATCGAGTTTCCAGTTGAGGTGTAAGTAAACCTTCATTTGATGTTTAAACTGAGCTTGAGTTGGTTCTTTCGGTTTCCTCCTGTTTGCGTGTGCATTTGATTAAATATCAAATATATAAGCAATTGTAGTTACCGTTTTATTCCTTTTTATTTCCCTGTATAAGTGTTCCTCATATAAGTGTTGTGTTATGTGTGTGTAGTAGCTCTGAAAGAGTCTTGGTCATACTTCATACTATAGTGTTATTGTAATAAATTGAAACTGTAGCTATATAGCGCTTGTGAACTAACTCCGTGGAGATAAGTGGGATAGAATCTGCGAGAATTCCCTGTCACGTTTAGTTACAACTTAAATCATAACAAAAATTAAAGCTCTCAAGTCTTATTATTATTATTTACTCACTGGGCCCATCGTATGGACTTGTTAAGTTCTCCACACATTTTTTATACTAACTTTCCTTTATATCTTGTGTAGTTTCTTCAAGGAGGTTTAGCTCATTTAGGGATTTTTTTAAGTCCCACTGGACCAGAGAACTACAAGTAGTTACTATAGTGTTTGTAGGTATGTATAGGCGAAGGTTTTAGTTGGTGCGTGGATCGTGCTGAGGTTGAGAATTGATATCAATTTTTTTTCGCTGTCTCCTGTCTTTTCCTTCCTTTGTGTATGTATACCAATGTATGTGCACATTTTGGACGGTCATAAAGCTGTAAAAGGGATTGGTATGGTGAGGCTTGTGTTGTTTTAAGAAGGACCGAGAGAGGAGAGAATGTACACACTTTTAAAGGAATAAGCTCTTATGGTGTGATCTCTCAAGAGGCACTTTGTTGGGTTGCGTGCCCCTGCAGAATAGTTGGAAATATTAACCCTGCAGTGAATTATTAGTGCTACTTATGCATTGTATCTACATATGCAGATATAAAACTATCGTTACTTCCCCTCATTTCAATAGTGTGTAAGTAGATTTTGAAGGAAGAGGTAGTTGTATTGAAAGTGCAAACAAAGCTGTAAGTTGCTATGTAGAAGACAGAGAGAGAAAAGTGTCTGTGTGTGTGTATGTGCGTGATTTTTTGAGTGATGACACTCCAGTAAAAATTTTATTTTAATTCTGACGACGACAATCTTAAGAGTTCAAGGAAAAGTTGGAGCATTATTTTTCTTCTGTACCTCGCCCCCTGTGAAAAGAAGGGCGTAAGAAAATAAAGAGTCCTGAATTTTTACTGTAGTGTATTTTCCCTTGGAGTTTGGAATTTCTCCTTGGCTATTCATATCAGTGTTGGTGGGACGACTGTACATGTACGTGTGTATTCCAAAGGGATTTTGCAATAACAAGCGGAGGAATGTTGGTAAAGGAAACATATCTATACTCTCGTCGTGTAGTTGTTTGTGTATGTGGCATTTGAAACTCGTCGTTACTTAGCGGTTTTTAAGTATAACATTGGAAAGGCGTGTTAAAAGTTGAGCGCATCGAATTTCTTGACATTTTATTCCTTGGGTGTTCTTCCGTGGGCTCCGTACTGATAGGAATAGGAAGATGGGTAAAGGACGTACATATTTCGAGAGGCAGTATTTTGAGGATTTGTGTTTTTCCGAAATAGTAAATAGTATTACAAGATAAAAATTTGATGGATTGACAAAATGACGGGTAATAATAATAGTTATATTTGTTTTGTTTGTGAACAGGCTGGTTGACATGCGACGCTCGGCAATAGGTGCCGAGCACCCGCCATCACCACCAATAGACAGTCCCTTGAGTCCGGCTGCTCTCTCAGGTTTTATAAGCCCGCCGATTCTACCCGCAAAACCCACATCCTCCTCGCCACATGGGAAACCTCTACCTCCAAGACCAAATAGTACAAGTAGTTCAATGCTATCGATGTCAGCTCAAATGAAGCCATTCCCCCAATCCCCGTACGCCAACTCTAAAATTAATCCTAATAGTGGTCCACCAGCCCAGTCGTCCTTCAGTGTCAACTTTAATCAACGGTCTGTGCCAAATCTTCCACAGCTCCTTCAGCCCAAAAGACTTTTCTTATCACCTCAACCCCAACAGTCGTTGTCTCAAACTAATCTGGTCAGCAGTAATGGTAACCTGAACCTGGCTACAAACAACGGCCTTCCAAAGAGTGGCAATAATGTTAGTAATGTTGTGTCATATTATGCGGACTTAATTCCAAATGTTAATGGTAATGGTGGAGCCCCATCTGTACCCATTATCAGTCCCATTCCACAACATCCACAACAACAGCAACCACCACCAAAGCCGCGAGTACGTGTTGAATGGAAAAGTGTGGATAACCTCCAGCAAAATACTAACAACAATCCCCGAATTAGTACAAACATTGACTTTGGTGAGACTCATCACTACAGTAATAATAGTGTGAGTCAGAATGGTATCAATAACTCCGTCTGTAATGGACAGTTGAGCAAGTTAAATGGGAGTAGTAAGAATAATATGATGTCGACTTCTTCCGAGAAGCTCCTGGCTTTTGATGGGAGTAACGCCGGTGTTGTTCTCAGTAGCAGTAGTGGTGGTAGTCATGGTGGAAATCTTCATAGTGGCAAGAATAAAAGTGATTTAAGTTTAGACTCAATGACTGGTCTAGCGAGTGGTATCTCCATGTCAAATCGAACTACTACTAACATCAATGGACATGGTATTAAAGGAAAAAGTGAGGATCATTACCAATCTTTGAATTGCAGTAGTAGCGGTGACTATGATCGAATTAAGTCTCCAGTGAAGGATTTCAATGTTCATAGGAGCAACTCCCGAGATAGGGATAGTGGTGTGGGGAGTACGAATGGGAAGGAGAGTCTTCTCTGTGAACAACTGGCAAATAAAAGTAACCTCCTCAACGGCAGCAGCACGCCTGGTTTTAGTGTCAATGTGAATGATGTCAATGCTCACTTCTCTAGTGGTTGTCATAATGGCAATGGAACACCTGCGACTTTGAATCCAAATCTTAAAAATTCTTCAACTGCCATTGCCACTGGGACGGGTAGTGGTAGTGGGACGACGACGGCTGTCGCACCCAAAAGTGGTGCTGAGTCTACAGATTGCAGCTCCTTGGGTCGGAGCTCTACTTCGGATGGTGATTTTGGAACATTGGGTGCCTCTACTGGGACTGGCTCTCTCAATACTGTCAATGCGGGTAGGCTCCTTGCTTTTCCTTTGCTGACTAGACCAATTATGTTACAACCTCTTGTTGCACTTTGTGCATGTCCATATTAATATTATATCTCCTACTCTCCTACTACTACTCTTGGCAAGGAGTGGGGGAAATGTCACGCATGCCGCATGCTCATTTTTCTTTAAAAGCTTTTTTTTCTTACCCAACATCATAGACATATTCAACCACCCCTGGTTGTGTATGTGTGAGCTCGAAGAGCATAATTCAATAAACCCTTGATTGAAATTGATTTGCGGTGGCAATATGATCAAGGCATACGATTATTTTTCCCTAACGCACTAACTTAACTGGTACACCCGAGAGAGAGAGAGAGAGAGAGAGGCTTTATAATAATAATAATCTGAGAAACATTTTTACAAGTTGTTTAAAATTAATAGTGTGGAAAAGGGTGTGTATGTGTAATAATATTGGAGTCTATGCACAACACAGGAGGACAGACTCATAGGTGCATAATATGTGCTAGGATCTTGTGTGAGTCACTTGCAAGTTTTTCTTATTCAATGTTATCTATAGCATCATCTCTGCTCCTGTATAATGTAAGTAAATAGCCTTATTGCTACATATGTACCCACATGAGTTTTTAGAGACAGGGTCTCTTGACTTTACAAAAGGATTTTTATCTTATTGAAAATAGTAGTAGCAGCTTTATGGAGAATAATCATATATTACAGAGTTGTTCATAGTGGCTTGAGGGAAACTATAGCAATTCATCAGGAACACCTACTGAGTTCATGTTTTTCTGGCTTTTTTTGACAGATTTCAAAATATATAGTTATGTATATGGGAACTATGGGAAGTTGGCGTAGATTATATTTTCCTCCATCAGACAGATATTTCCATAATGGATCAGTAGCAGAACTGATTTTCCTTTCCTTTTCCCTTGGAACCAAATAATTTATTAGGTAGTCAGTAATAGGATATATTGCAAGGGTTTACTTAGAATTTAACTATATATTTTTGCATGTGCCAACATTTATAAGGTAGATGGAATATGCTAATCGCAATTGACACGATCCACAATACGCAGGGGAGCCAGATATATATAGATGTACGTAGTTGTTTTGAGACGTAGAACGCATTCCTTTAGAGGATTTTCACCGCAGAATTGGCTCCGTGTCCGTCTACTTCACGCTATAACAGTGTGTGTACTTATTTATAATATGGTGATTTCCTTACCTTTTGCTTTTGGAACCTTATACAGAAGTAGGAGATGAGATTTTGGTAGGGGAGAGAACTTGATCAGTTTGATGATTTACAATGGTGGCTGGGGTAAAATATGATGCAATAAATCAGAGGACAAATCGAAAGGATGAAAACGGCATCTTCATTGGAATTCATGAATTTTAATGTTTGCCTACTTTAGGCTGTTTCAGAGTTGAGATGAACTAAAGATAAGTCAAAAACTTTGAACTACTGAGTGTATATACGAGAGCATGAGCTGAATAAGTTGGCTCAACTTGCCTTTTTGTAAATAAGCGTGTTTTTCCAAGAGTTTGTGACTCTTCCCCCCTCCTGCCTCTCTGTTGCCTATTGTGCCTATGTATGTCGACACATGCAAGTTTTTTCTTCCTTTTACAATGGTCCTCATGTTATATATTTTATTTGGGTATAATTTATTGCAAAGGTTCGACGCCCTCCGAGAGGAAATCACGACATTCCGCACCATCCTCGAAATTAAAGTCTCGACGTCGGAATATCCTCCAACATTTGAGCATGGAGGAGATGAGACTTTTGAATAGCCATCAGAGGGGTAGTAGCAACAACAATAGTAATAACAATAGTAATTGTAACAGTAACACAAATACTGGGGGCTCATCCTCCGATGGGTCATCGGGTCATGCGAGTATGTCGGACAGTCAAACTAGTGGCTCTCCTCCCGCGGAATATGCTCGGATTACAAGTGGAGGCAACCTGTCACATAGCTACAAATCCGTACTCAAATCAGTTCCCGAGGATGAAGTTAACGTGAGTAACTCAACCAGACTTGACAGCAAAAGTGATGGAAATCGGAGTAGTAGTTCTCAAAATGTCACTAGTAGCAAGAAAAGCTCTTCCCGCTCCAGACACCGAAACAAGGTTTGAAAGATTTTTATTCTCTCTTTTCTGTAGCTATGTATGTACCATTATTTTCCACTTCCCATTTTCCACTTCCCAATCCAAGGTAGAGATTGACAGAAGTGAGAACGTCGTTTTTATGTAATAATTCACATTTTCCTACCTTAAATTATCTATAGATATTCACAATAAATAAAGAAACCCTTAAGCATTTGACATGCATATACAGTTACAATAAAAAATCCAATTGGAACTAATACATTATACCATGTTGGGCATTTTTAGTTCCATGAACTATGGGTGAGGCGAGGCCATTATGATGTTGTGTGTGGGAAAAGAGGATTGAAATAATAATAATAATTGTTCCTTTTTTAGTTTTCTCACATGCTCCACCTTTATCAGAATTTCCAAGGGAAATAAGTTTTTAGAGAGGAAATAAAATTCTAATCTTCATCTTGTCCTTATCTTGAAAAAATAAATGAAGTTCTACAATGCGACCAGGAAAATTTAGTGGGCGCAGCCACGGCTTCTTTGACTCTCCAGCAGCCACCCCGATCTTGTCCGTACCTCTTTGAGTAAAGTGACTTACGACCGAACATATACCTCTCGACTCTATTTCCTTGTATGGATGGAGAAAAAGGGAAAGAGAGAGAGAGTGAGAGTGATAGCAATGTACAAACTAAATGAATAGTGAAATGTTCCAAGTCAGTCTCTATATATTTTTGACCGTCTGCGTGTGTAGGTGATTCCAGGGCTAATGGGCCGGCTACATGAGAGAGAAAGAATGTAAACAGAAATTTTGAATATTTTTGTGAAATGAACCTATGCAACTGCAAGAGCCTATTATATAAGTCACATATAGTACTAGACATATCGTAGTAGACAAGGTTGATAGTAGCGGCTTGGTAAAAAATGATGGGCCTTGTCGGTAGTTCAAGTGCAGACCTAATCGAATCTGATGGTGTGCTACCATGTTAACTGTGCCAGTGAATCGCCTTGTAACATGTTATCCTTTTATCATGCAAGAGTTGAGGGTGTCTTCATAAATACATGATATGGTAATGTCTATGGCCATTTTGGGAATGAATTATGAGCTAAATCTCACGGATCTGACATCTTATGGAAATTCTGAGGTACAGGCTAAATGATTATTGGGCAGGGTGAGAAATTCAATGTCAAGATTGAATATTTTCCGAGCTTCTGACCGAATCAGCAAAGTGCTTTTTTCTACTTTCATATATATTTATGTATGTATCTATATATATTTTTCATACTATCACCTGGCCCCCGCATTGAACCATTATCGATTCTGTAGGGGTGGTAGTAGTAGTAATAATAATAATAGTATAGTTTAAGAGAGGCATGACTGGCAGAGTCAGATGAAATACTCTCACACTTCCAATAACGTACTATTACATCCTTCATATCTACTATATGCAAGTGTTGATAGTATTGAAGAGAACAATTGACATTTTGTCCCTAGTCATCTACATTCCTTAAAAAGTAAATAGAAGGGAGAGTCTGACTGTCAATTACCACACGCATGCTGCGTTGACATTTTAAAATACAATGCGGGCTATCACTTTAATATATGTCAACCCTATTTTTTTAATTGACGAGATTTTATTTTACCTTTACGGGAAAAATCACTTGAGGCAATTTAAAAGTTAATTTTTATTCAATGTTTCTCATAATCAATACTTTTCCATTACATTTTCATTATAAATAATTGCTGAATAAGTATTGTAATAATTTCTGCATTTGTGTGTATAAGGATAAGGTTTTGGAGAGAGTCGCCACGTATTTTTTTGTATATTGCTGTATAGTGTATATGTAGGATGAAATATGGAGCACTATTAAACTTACATCAAGAAATACATATTTGAATTTAAATTTCTGCATTGAGCAATTCCAAGCTGTAATATTTTTCCTTGTCGTTGGTCGTTGGGCCATCCTCTCATTCC
Organism: Spatulosminthurus flaviceps; assembly: GCA_034693705.1. Lineage (NCBI taxonomy): Eukaryota > Metazoa > Arthropoda > Collembola > Symphypleona > Sminthuridae > Spatulosminthurus > Spatulosminthurus flaviceps. Next base: position 30,601 of record JAQFXU010000516.1, on the reverse strand, counting down.
TCTCATGTATGTGCTCATTCTACGTATATTGTGACAATATTATTGTATCCACTAAAAGAAAGTCATGTGTATTTCCTTATACGAGATTCGAGGTGAAGATAGTTTGGAGTCATTGTTGGAAAAATTAAATCAATTTTTATTTTGTGGGCATGAGGAGACAAAGTGGAAGTGGACAAATTGCAATGATGACAATTTGTTTGGGTTGTCTTATTATATTGGTATAATGTTATTGCCTCACAAGTATAAATGCTCCATCATGGCCTAGTGTATAATGTAGAGCTTTAAACTCCTATAGTTGACAATGTAGACACTATTGAATAGAGTAAAGATATGTAAGGGGTATGAGGAGTATGATGAAAAGGATGAGTTTTTTCTCTCCTTCCTATACATACACGGCATGTTGCCGTCAGCTTTTTCCAAAGATGTCAATAATGTGCGTTGTCATTTGTAATAATGTAATGCAGGAGTCGATCCTTTTGGGAGGCGGTGGTGGGAATAGCAATAGCAGTGGACTTGAAGACATCAAACAGGCAATCGAGCAACTGACACTCCGTTCCTATCATGGTAGTGGGGGTCGAGATGGTCATCATTCGTCATACTCAACTTCGACATACTCCTCCATGAGTGGCAGCGAGTGTGACCGACACCGAAGACCACATCTCATCAGGCATTCCAGTCTCGAGACTATCAATACACAGGTTTGTTATTTCTCCCTTCCTCCTATTCGTCTCCTTCTTCGAATCTTGAATCAGTGCAACTTTCCTATATTCTATACTCATAATGCCACTGGAATCTCAACTATCATCATCTTTCTCTAGCAAATGTTCCTTATCTTCCTACGTATAAGTTAGGGGACGACGTATATCTTCTATGCTTTTTAAAAAATCAAATCACTAGGGAAATTATACATGGATCATAGAAGTTTTCTCAAGCTTTTCTTAACCATTACATTCTGCTTAGCATTTCTGTGGGTATAGAAACCCGGAACCTAGGGCCTGTTAAAGTAGCAATTGGTAGTCAATATTGGTATTAATTATATGTACAAATCAAATGGAGACGATAAAAGAGAAACGTGTTGGATTCCAAAGGGTTTCCACATTCAAGCCATTCCTTCTTCTTCAAGCATTTAATTACAGCTGTTTCCATGAAATGAAGCAAGTTTCAAAATCAAAGAAAGAGTTGGAATAATTTCCCAAGAATTCTCAAATCTCTGTAGATATAATTTGTTGAAATAATAGCGATCATACGTAGTCCATTAGCCGGAGTTAATAAAGATAGCGGGTTGATCAATTTGGTTGAAGGAATTTTTAACCTTGATATTACGCTACTACTGCATATTTTATGCCTGTTTCTGTGTGTGTGGTATAATGGTGGTGATGTAGTTGTAAATGTACTTTTAAGTCACAAGGAATAAACTATATTACTATTATACAGCATTTTCTCATTGGGGTTTAAGTATTACATAAATATTTGATGATCCTGACTTACTTAGACCTCTAGAATCTTGATTTTTAACTGTTTTTTCCATTCTCATGGAACATGTTTTATGTAACAGCTTTTATGAATTTGATAGTGCGCTAAATAGGCTTAATATTTTTTCTCCATAGTTAGACACATAACACATTCAGTGCTTTATGAGATGTAAGGGATGGCTGAAGGAGTTGTAGGACTTGTAGCAGTAAGGGAAGAAAATACATTGTATTGTATTAATATTATCTATATAGTAAAGCCTGGGAGTAAATACCATGAATATGTTTCGGCTTATAGACAAAGTATGTATGGAGATAGGTAAGCATACATAAAATGCCTTTAGAATAAACCTACTGTTTAGGTAGTTGTTCGGAGTAAAAGGAATTCCTCCTGATTGTTTTGATTTAGGATGTAAAATAAAATTTGAGTGTATGTGAGGATGATGATGATGATGATCATTTAGTAATTTTTAAATGGAAAGGAATGTGTCCCCTAGGTGGAAAACAAGCGTTTTACTTGGACATTAAATGAGTGCTGTCGGGATTGGCAAGCCTGCTAGACTGGCAGACATCAAAAGTTGAACATAAAGCTTCATATCTTTTATTTACGATTATTACTAGCTTCAAGTTTACATTCCCGAGAACATGTTTTGAATATTACTGAAAGTGTAGAAAAGACCAGGATATTACATTGCTCAAGCCTATATATTTACAATGCAATGTACGTATATACTTAACCTGAAGGCTTTAAAGCTAGGAGCAGGTGGAGTGTGAGTGTATGTATAAGTATAACTTTTTATGCTTGTACAAGTTATGTTGATGAAGGATTTTAGAGGTAAAAAAAACCACATTGTTTGCATTTTCCATTGAAGAAATTCAATTTTTCATCTCAACGGATGATTTTTGACTACAAATTGTCGCTAAAGTATTGGAGCCAGGGCAGGGGCGTCGATGATATGTTGAGGTTTGGGGGAAAAGTTATGCCGATACACCGTTTTTTCATGGGCTTGAAATTGCAAATTTATTTCATTTGTGTAATTAGATCGCACTTGAAAATTGTTATCAAGTATCATAGCTCATTTTGAGGGATATAAAAAAATAATTTATAGTTAAGGCAAGGTCTAGAGACGGGGGTATGATTGAAATAAAATATTGCAAGAATAAAGTGGTTTTGCTTAAACATGAGCTTCTCTATGATGAAAATGCTTCTACTACTTGACTTCGAAACTCATTTATTATTCTTACGAGAGGAAAAGATTTGATGGCTAAAGTTTTGTGTGTGTATATGTGCTTAGCGGTACTCCTTGCTTGAAATAAGGCTTAGAAAAAGGGGGAATATATAGGCAGTTTTTTGGGGCAAGTTATCCCATTCTATGATGGGAATGATTGGGTAAAGTAATTATCCACATGGAAATTTTTATTAGCTCGTATGTTCAGTGCTATTGTGATATGTATTGAGCTTTTGGAGACTAGAAATGGGCGTCCATGAATAATGTAATTGTTATTGATTGATTGCAGGTTACATCTGCGGATGAATTCGTTTGGGTTGATTCGCACAATCGACTGGTGGAGCTGCAACATTTCCCTTGGTCCAATCATGATATCTTAAAAGTAATTGAGAGGAGTACTCGACTACGAGATAATTTAGAGAGGATTTCAATGGAAACGGTCCCTAGAATATCCTACTTACTCCAAAGAGCCCTTGTAAGGATTTCTAGAGAAACTCAACGGCTATCACGAGCGTTTGGATTTTGTAGTAAACATGAAGTCACGTCAGCATTTCGAATAGTCTTAGCCCCTGGACTCGCAGACTCATGCATAAAGGTAAGAGAGAGACAAGAATTATTATTATTGAGAAAATTTAAAAATTTGTAGCACTAGCACTGTGAGCTTGTGGCAAGTCAATATATCTACAAGATATATTTTCGGGGGTTATTAGAAATTTAAATTATGGTTCATCAACACGAAACACCCTCCTCTTGAAATCCAATGCTTGTGTACTTGTTTAAGTCAGAAGATATTTTATATGCAAGTTTTTGGTGGTTGAATAAAAAAACCGGATTTTACTTTTCCAGGCATGTTTACGAGCTGCAGCAATGTTCTCTGTCTCCACCAATGATCCATTGCATCGAGAGTCAAAATCCTCTAGAGCGGGTCTTCATTTACACGTGGGTAGATTTCAGCGTTGGATGTGTGAAGTGAGATTGGGTCGCTTTGTTCATGAATTTGCTGCCATTCACTTGACAGCCGGTATGGAGAATTTGATAGAAGAAATTCTTGGTCAAGCCTTGTCCTTCATCACAACGAACATCAATGCTGAGAATAATAATTCACATCCAGTCCTTACAGCTGCCATTTTGGAACAGGCCATTGCTAATAATGGAGATTTGTGGGGACTTCTCCAACCCTATGCCCATTTAAATGCAGGACGGACAGCTTCGGGTAAATTAAATTCATGGTTTGGAATCAACTTAACTGTTCCAGTTGGCTTTTCTTCTGGTTTTGATGGTCAATGTTCCTCTTTTTTCTTTACTTCTAGTAAAGAAAAAAGTCTTGCTAGTCTCTCATGGATTAATAGCATTTATTTGTGTTTTATGTCTTAGGAGCTTTGGCACTTCCAAGGTGGGCAAGTATAGCTAGTGTGGATTCTTCAGGAAGCAGCAGTACAACTATTGGTGCAAATCAAGACGACTCTTCTCTCAGACATCAGCATAATAAAAGTCTTGAACAAAGTCTCTTGACCACATGCGTTGGTTCCATAGGTAAATAATTTAATTTACCAGACTCCATTTTTACACGATTTTAACTACCTCCCAAGTATCTGGATAAGCTTGTATTGGTAAAATTAATTATTGTTTGCGTACAAAACCCTATGTGATCCTGAAAGCTAAATGACTTCTGCAAATTATGTATGCATAAATAAATATATAGTCAGGTAATTAAATCGGAAAGCAATTTATACCAAGCAAATGTTGCAGTTACGAAGGCAGCATGTTACACGCGGAGTTATGACCATGTTACCAGTTGTAAATGTCTAGTTATTATAGTATTTTAGAGCTGTGACGCTCTGAGTTGTAATAATAATAATTGCTAACTAAATTTGATTTTTGTTGCTATACGAAGAATCAAGGTATGGATTTTTTATTGTGAGAATACTTGATGATTTCGCGATGGCAGAGAGTCCCATAGATTAATATGTGGAGTATATATATGTATAATGCAGACAAGAAAATATATGCTTACTTATATGGGCAAAAGCACATATATTGGTGCTGCAAGCAAAGCAGATGTTTATCAGGACGTTTAATGGGTTTTTGCAGCTGAATTGGCGGATATCCTCTCCCGTGTCTCACATTATCACCACAAGCAAACTCCTTCTAGTAACGGAAGTGGTAACAGCGCGAGTAAAGCCATGGCACCCTCCTGGTCACCCTCGGCCATCCATACACTCTTCTATTTCATGCGATGTTCACAGTTGGAAACGGCAGATGAGCAAGTTAATTTGACCTCTTCAACAGCTACCTTAGGCTCGGAAACCATTCAGAGACAACATCATCAGCAGAATAGGATGCCAGTGCAGGAGCTTGTTTACGAGCGACCCTTCATCGTCTTACCGCCACTCATTGAATGGGTGAGAGTTTCAACTGCCCATGCAGACCATCGTCATTCCTGGCTCATTGACAAGGATGATGTGATGCAAACTGCCAGACTCCTACTACCGGGCATTGACTGCCCTGTTAGACTAATTAGGTTTGATTTTTTACAAAATTGAATGAATTTTGATTGACATAATTCTAAAGAGTGCCAAAGGGGACTGACGGATTTTTTTTCTGTATGTGAATATTTTACAGCTCGGATGAATTCTCTTGGCCACGACGTCCTATAGACGAATTTGAGTGTAATCGTCGGTTAAAAATTGACTTGGCTTTCAAAATGCTCACTTCGGGAAGGTCAGATTTGGTTGCTCAAGCTCTACTACTAATGCCCCCCTCAAAGGCAAATACTTTCAACGAAACAGGTAAGAAAGGCTAATGGGAGTTGATTAATAGGGTAATTAAAGCTGAGTGAACTTGTTTTGGTTTGCATAAAATTATTATAAAAATGATTACAAATGATCCTATTTGCCCTTTTCGTTGAAAGGCCTATCACCATTGATCCTCGCCAGTGTCCGGGGAGAAGACACAATGGTGAGAGTCCTGTTGGATGCAGGTGCGGATCCTGATATTGAAACACCACCTAACGGGCCCAATTTCCCTCACAGCAATAGCGAAACACAGCATTGGACGGCACTAACGTTTGCGTCCTTGATGGGTCATATAAACGTTGTAAAGGTGAGCCGGTTATTCTTGCAATACTTTACAAATATCATTTATTAGATTATTATTCAGACAGTCATTGAAGGATTAATTAAGAGGTTAAATACTTGCGGCTATAATTAAATAATGGATGTATAGAATACGAGAAAAAATTGACGGAAACTTCATGTATTTGATTTTTTTGCCTTTTAGATTTTATTAGAACGTGGTGCGAATGTCGAGGGTGGAACAAAATTAAGTGAAGAAAAATCAACTCAAACTCCGTTACAAGTATCTTCAGCTACTGGGAACCTGGATGCCGTTTCTACTTTGCTCAATTACGGGGCTAATCCCTTCCTCTCGACCCTTGTTCGTGATTCTCTGTGTTACACGGGCTCCGCCCAAAGAGGAAGCTTTAGGTAATAATTAAACTAAGCCCATAATGAGAATGAGGGTTTTAGTACAAACATGAAGAATGATTTATGTTTATTTGGACAATCATCGTAATTATTTAATTATTGTTTAAATGTATGTATTTTCAGTGCCTTATCTGTGGCAGCATCCCATGGCCAGCGAACTACTCTTCATAAACTTTTGTCACATCCGTTTAATACAACACCATCGTCCAAAGAAGTTCTTTCACTTGAGGAAATTTTAGCTGAAGGAGTTCAGCATCCCGCAGTTAGAAATGCTTATCATCAAAATCCCTCTCCCAATCGACCCTGTCCCATGGAGGAGCCGAAAATATTGACTAAATCCCAAGTGAAAGTACTTCAAGAGGCAATGTATCAAAGTGCGGAAAATGGCCATCTTGAAATCACATTAGATTTGCGTAATCTTGGTGTTCCTTGGACCTTGCACTGCTGGGTAAATGCATTGGGAACTGCACATGATTTACGATGTGAGCCAGTTGTGGATCAGTTGTTACAGGATTTTCTACAAATCCTTCCAAACGAGGATTTCTCTCAAGGACACTTTGCCGAAGAATGCTTGCCACTCTTGTTTTCCATATTTAGAAATAGCAAAGTATGCGGTTGACTCTCATCTTCTTTTTTACCCTTTATAATATAGTACTACACTACCGTTGTATGTGCTAAAGCTATACTTATTTTAGTTCACTAATGTTTTTTACATTAAATTTTACTAGAATGAAGGGACAACTTTACTTCTTGCGGATATTTTCCAAACTTGTTATGGAAGGGATGCCATTAAAGAAATTAGAGACACAACAATTTTAAATGGAACAAGAATTGATCCTAAGTATGTAAATAATCCGGAGCTTTCTGACGTTCAGTTTCGGGTGGAAGGTCGAGTTTTCTATGCTCATAAAATTGTTCTCGTAACTTCTTCACCGCGATTCAAGTCAATGTTAAAAAGTGCTCCTGAATCCAACCCTCCCATACTTCAAATTAATGATATTCGATATCCGATTTTCCAGGTAACGTATAGTTTTTCATTTACTTCTTTCGATAAAGATATATGGAAGGTCTGCTTTTATTTTTATTAGTTTATTTTTTATAATCTCGTTTTGTATGTTCTAAAATGTTGATTTTATACTCATAGATGGTAATGGAATATTTGTACAACGGTGGTTGCGATTCCATTCGCAAAATTGATACAGAAGATATTCTAGAGTTGATGGCTGCGGCAAACTTTTTCCAGCTGGATGGGCTATTAAGGTTTTGCGAAGCAAGATGCTCAATGTTGGTTACGATTGAATCCGTCGTTTCTCTTTATATTCATGCCAAGGTACACAAAAAGTCTTGTCATTGAGAAAATGTATTTTTTACCTGTACTCTGATTACAATTCAGTTTCTAAGTATTAATGTTCCTCTTGGTTATTTCAAGGTCTACAATGCCGTTCAGCTGCTCGAATACTGCCAAGGATTCCTTCTTCAAAATATGGTCGCTCTATTAACCTATGACGATAGTGTTCGACGACTTATTTTTGGGAAAAAATTACATAACCATGACGTTTTAGCAGGTCTTCTTCTCACACTTCAAGCTCGTCTTAAATGTAAGCAGGCAAGGAAGGCCAAGTGACAGGACGTAGTTTGTAGTAGTAATAAAAGTATTGTGACGATGATGCAGTATTTTTGAATGAATTTTTTATTTGTATCCCTGCTCTTACTTACGCTTTTGTATTTTTAATATATGAGCTCTCAGAAACTAATCCATGGCCATCTAGTATGATATTTCGTCCGTATTTTTTTTAAATATAATAATTATTATGATTGATAGTTAGATTGTAAAAAACTGCAGGAATTGAGACGAGTCGGCTAGTATAAACATTCATGATGTACATAATAATGTGAATATATATACTGCGTCGCAGAACCACGTAAGTCTTACTGTTGTGTCATAGTATTAACAACAAATCGACATTTTAACACATTAATCATTCGTATACTCATGTTGATCCTTTTATAGAAATAATTATAATTATTTTTAAATTATTTTATGATACAATCGGGTATATGTGAAATGTATTTGTGTTTGACGAGAGTACTTCAAATAATATTATATTAAACTGATTTTTGCCAATAGTCAAAGGTTCCTGTTCTCATTTGAGCACACTCTAGTTGTGCCATTCATACGATTTAACAAAATGACGAGTGGGGCAAACTCCTACTTGCTTTATTATCACGGTTCATAAAAACGAGCTTTTGAAGCTTTGCAAGGGAGAAAGTCGAACGAGTAACTTCATCGCAGCACTTTACTCCCTTTGTAACATTAATCATATGCATATGTACCATGCACCTACCATTGAAATCATGCCTGTCATAAGAAACATCATTTGTCTATCACTGGAACTCTGGTGAAACAAAAACAGCTTAACAAATGCATTTGAAACATACATTTGAATAACATGCTATAAAAGCTATTTTTCTTGTTACCCCAAATCTACGGAATTCTTTACTGTGTGTGTAAAATTCCGTTTGTGAGTGCTACCTAGAGCAGTTTTATACGTTGCTGAAAGTCCTATAATCAGTATGTAGCCGACCTTGTCAATGGGGAAAGCAACGTCCAAGGAGCGTAAAGTGAGGACGGTGATGCTATGCCCTGACTAAAACCAATTCCCACGTAAGAGGTACGTACTTACGATGGAATTTTTGGAGCCCCTTGGGGGTCACCTTGTTCACATTCTCCAATAACAGCATCCGCAATACTTAATATTCAATGATGAGACTTACGCAATAACATATTACAGTGATAAATTATTACACCTGAAGTTGTATTTCAAGATGATTGTCATAGTTATTTATTTTAATGTTTTGTTACATGATGACGTTTGCTGTGATGTCATTTACGGGACATATAATTTACCTTACTTTAGACTATTGTTTCTGTATTTCAGAGAGTAAAATGTTTAAAAGAAATTAGGCGAGCGAAGACAGGGTTGACTGATTGGAAGAGGCTGGAACAGAGTTGATGACAAGAATAAAACCAATCCCATTATCTCCACTTATTTCATCCACCAGGTAGTCGTTAGACAGAGCAATGATCTTTAAGTTGTCCAAAACTTGATTTATTTCTTCCAATTGAGTCATAACCGTGTACATACATTTCTCCAGGAAAGTCAAGGCTTTATAATTACGACTTGGTTTCCCTGCAATCATTTCTCCGATGATTGCTAGACTTGTCAAAAAATCCTCTCGAGTCTTATTCCAATGATTTATGGATAAAAATTTTAGCTTGGACAAAGTTTTATGAATGGTTTGTAGCTGTTCAGGAGCAATTTGGAAACATTCAATTTGTAGATTTACAATATTTTTTGGCAGTAAATCCATCCGACAGAATTGACTTGTTGGTAATTCCGTTCCAATGATATGGAAAGTCTTGAGTGCTATGAATTCATGAAAATGGCCCATGGAGAGTGGTTCCGGAGACAAAATCTCATCATTTACAATTTGGTAGCACCTGATCATCCGCAACATAAGGTACTCAAGCGTCTTGGCCGACTTTCCAATGCTCTCGACTGGGTAAAGCCAGTAATTTCCCCCAACATCCCAAGTTAAACTGCGCAATTCTCGTTGATTCTTCATTAAGTATAACCAGTCAAAGAATCCATGAACATATTCTGGCATTTCAAGGTATAACTCCTGAAATTGTGGGAAGGGGCGGTGAGCACTGAATTTTAATACATATTGGCTAGTTTTTCTGTCTTGGTCCACATTTGGTATTGGCTCGAAGGTGTACGACTCACTTCGATAATGTTTCAATCGAAATGTTTTTAAATTCCGGGATTTTAAGAAGACATCGAAGAGAGCCCCCGTCAATAGTTTTGAATCCTCTGGCGCGACGTGTACACTTATATCGATTACTTGCAACAGTTGGGAATTAACGGAGCATAAAAGCGGAATGAGGCCACTCACTAAAATTTGCTTTCTTACTTCCGTTGGAACACTATTATCATTGTTCGTATGAAAGCACAAAGATCGAAGTTTATTAAAGCAACCATAAGCATATTTTATTTCTTCTTCAGGTTTGAATAACTTCCCTTCAATCCAATCCCTAATAGCGGCGTTATTTTCCTCTGGTATATAATGATGGTCGATTTCTATATGTTCAATATTTGGACATCGAAGTAAGATAACATGGACGGCTTCATTAGAAACTCGAGACTTGATCCGTAAACTTTTTAGCTTAAGAGGATTGCAGAGAATCAATTTGCTGATGCTGCTCATCTCTAGATGGCAAATAATCAACCTTTGAATGGTTAAAGTAAGAGCCAGTCGCAAGCTGTCATCGTCGTTGTCACAAAAATATAAAGTTACGCCGACCTCGTTGTCTATTTCATCTCGGAATTTTTTGCAGGTCAACCGGATCTGTAGTAGAGACAGTGGAGACAGGTGGTTCCATATTGGTTCCCTCACCTATAGATTTAAACAGCAAATTCGATTGGTAGTATTACATAACAAATTATCAAAAAATTATATATACAATTATGATTCATTTTATGTATATATACCTCAGGCAGAAGATCATGCAAAGTCGACTTATCTTGATCCGTGTTGTCTGATTTCGACACTGTGCGCTTGATTAATTCTTCTACATTCTCTTCCGATTTGTCCCAGCAAAAGGCCATAAAACTTCCTTCAGGATGGGAAAAATACTTTTTGTATTCAGATGAACGGGATGATCCATAATTGCTTTCGGAGCTAGCTCCAATTTCAAAAGGGGGATATCCTAAACCACCATGAGTTTTCAAGCGTGAGGATACATCAGGGGATAAGCCAGGGCCGTCACCGAAGAATGCTATGTCATTACTAAAATCTGAGTCATGTATGGATGATGCTGCTGAGCCAAATTTTGAGGTAGATGATAGCTGTTCCCCACTTGACATTTTTTCCGCACCTTCTTCGAATGGGGCTTCGCGAGATGGCAGTGTTTTGTTTATTATTTCTTCCATCTCTTCTGCTGGTATTGGAGTATCTCATGAAATCGACTTTTAGCCCACACCCCACCGAACTCAGGCATACACTAGTGTCTGAAAAACACACCTGAGACCTGAACCTAATCTGATGCTTTCGAACTGCAACGAGATTACGAGGAAACAGTAGTTGCCTGTCGCACTTCACGGTTTTATTGAAGATAATTAAGGTAAATAGTTAGTTGGTAAAGTCAAGTGCGTCCTACCTAGCTCCTAACTTTTGTAACCAAACTAGTCTAGCGTAAAAAGGAAACTACGGCTACTTTCAAATTCAATACCATTATTTTGACGTTCATAGGATAATACATTCACACAAAATTAATGATGCGAGTAGTTGTTATGCGATAATATTTATATTTCAGTTTTTTAAATGATTACTAGTGCATCTTAATGATAATTTTGAATAAATGTTACGATTTAATTGTCGTAGCTATGGCATAACCTCCCTAAAAGTAAAAGAAAACTGAAGTTGTCATAGCATGCAATGAAGACGCGCAGTATTTGAACTTTTTCTGCTAAGTGGAATTGGAAACATTACTTTACTTGTCAATTTCAAGTAGGTCCTACATTGATCATTATAAGTTAATACCGGAATCAGTCCTCTGTAGCAGTGATAGATTTGAACATTCATTTTCAATTACATATGTGTGTTTACATTACATGTGAGTTTTAATTGTTCTACAGCAACCAGTCTTTAGATGGGGTACTTCTAAAATTCTGAATACCTTCACCTAATTAACTTTAAAATAGTGATCACCAGGATCAGCTTAGCTTCTTTGGCATCCAAAATAATTACAACATAATAACCAGAAGTTTTAAACTATGTCAGAGAGAAATGGAATGAATTTACTGCGATGACGAAACTTATGCCCAGACTTCGGTTTGATAACGACCCACACGAATAAGATTCTTTACATACGCTTGAGGGTCAGGTACCCCACCATTTCTCAAAACACTGCAAATTGCTTCTTGTACATCAATGGGCATTCTCTTCGCGTTTCCAGCGACGTAAATGATAGCATTCTTATTGACTACCGCATCGAAAAGAACTTCCCATTTGTCTAGTATTTGATGCTGAACATACGTGAACCTTAGAAAAAGAAATTCAAACACTGAGATTAACAAAATCTGTGGCAAATTAGTATACCATTATTTGCCGCTAATGAGCGGCTAACAATTTAAATACCATTGTTTTAACAATTACTTTGAATTTGGTTCCCTGGAGAATGCCACAAATAGGTTCAATTGTCCACTTTCTGAAAATGCAGTCCACTCCTTTTGAAAAAAGTAGTCCTTTTTAGAGTATCGGGTGCCGAAAAACAAATAAAACTTATTCGACGACTTCATTGGAATGCGTTGGTTAATCAGAGAGTTAAAGGGCGCACAGCCTGTTCCAGGACCAATCATGATAACAGGTATATCCTGAAAAAAATGAGTACCAAGTAATAAACAACTAAAACTGTTACGACTACAAGAGATATTTTTTCTAGCTAACAGAATTATAAAAATTTACCTTATCTGGTGGGGGAAAATCCAGACTTCCCTTCGTAACCCAACAAGGCACAATATCACCAACGTTGAGGCTTGCAAGCCAATTAGAGCACAATCCTTTTCTGGGTTTCTTGAGCATAGTTTTATATTCAACAACTGCGACCAAAATTCCAACATTATCCGTACTGTAGTTTGCTATAGAAAAGGATCGGAATTTAATTGGAGGTATTAAATCGAAAATGTAATCCATGGGAACTGCTTTTGTCGTGTGCGGAAAGTCAGTGAGAACCTCTAAAATATTTCTCTTGGGTTTAAAACAATACTTGTACAAATCATCTTGACCCTCTGGAGTACAAAATTCCGCCAACTTCTCCTTTTCGGTTTCGTCGGTAGCAAAATGGTTAAGATATTCGAAAAATGATTTCGAAGGAACCGACTGAATGTCCAAGTAATTTTCAGCAACCTTATGCCACGTAAAAGGCTTCACTATATCCTCGAGATGCGGGGGAATCGTAATCCAACTGTACTTGGGTACTAATTTGATTTTCTGACTTCGTTCCAACATTGGGAACAACCCGAAAAATGTATCTACATTTTCTTGAGAATTTGCCGGCTGTACAGCCAAAACATCTCCAGGTTCATACTGGATATTCTTGGATGATATCTCAATGAGTCGAACGTCTTGAAAATGGTCTAGACTAGTTACTCTCCTCGTCCTAACTATCCTATTAAGTCTTAATCCAGATGGACTTATTACTTCTTCAGGTTCGGAGTTTAATCCATTTGAAAATCCATTCTGTTCAACATCACTTAAAATTTCAAATCTCGGGCCGATCACTCCAGTTACATTCCCCACTTCAATGCCCAAAATCGTTTGCCAGACAGAGCGGATCCAGTGTGGAATTACAGCATCAATGCCAAGATCATGTTGGTCATCAGCAAGTCCTAAGGGAAGTATACTGGTTCCGCCCAACTGACTTATCCGCTTATGAAGTTTCTTAGCCACAAAATTGTATTTGGCATAGGATGAATCTCCTAGTCCCATCACACAATACTGTACGTCAGTGAAGATCGGTGGTAGGCTTTTCCGACATAAACTTTTCCAGAAATTTTTCATGTTATTCGGTTCATCCCCTTGGCCCGTAGTAGAAACAATGAATACAAAGTACTCATCCTTATTTATTTCCTCTAAATTGAACGCATCTAGAGAGCTGATTTTCGGATGGAGATTTAATTGTATAGCTTGACGGGTCATCCTCTCTGCCACGTCCTGTGCCGTCCCCGACTCACTCCCGTAAAGAATGGTTACCTTCATTTTCCTGTTATTACCACATCAAATTATTATTTTCCAATATTACCTGCCATTTTTTGGCTTTTACGTTGATTTAAATTATCCTTACTCTAAAATCTTCCAAGTCCAAGTCCAGCTTGACTTTAATTAAGAAATTAGCCCCGTGTAATTTAGGCCTAGTTTCACTCCTTTACCAAAGTTAATGCGATCTCCTCAAATATAACAATCGAAGCTAATGCAGATCGTAGATTTAGCATTTTCATCTCAACATAAATGATTTATATATACATCTAAATATCAATCAAAAATTTATTTCAAGTGTAGCTACCATTCGAGATAGAAACCAACGTTATCGTACCTGATTTCACTGATAATGTTAAAACAATTATTAATTTCTTCCGCTAGCCAAATAAGTAGCACTTGTAACACGCGGATCCGTGATAAATTATTTATTTATTACGTGACTGATGTCACAATTGCCTTACGCACTATGACTAAATAACTGTGCCATGTGCAGGTAACTATTATTACTGAAGCTATAGACTTAAAACTTGGTTTTGCTGACTAAACTATAACGAGTTAAGGTTGAATGATGACTATGCGTATCCATGTGTAAAGTGCTTGCGAAACAGCGAAACAAAAAAATTATCTGATGAACTCGTGCATTCAAACGTTTTGCGCCAGTATGATATGACGTACAACATGGACAGGCATAGGGCAAAATCTATGGTATCAAACATTTCTGTACTACATAACGTTTTAATAAAATAGTAAAGTGTAACATTTAAATACATTTACTTAATAATTGATAATGTTGTAAATACATTGAAGCTCAGACAGAAAGCCAATGCATATTCTTGTGACCACCACAGGTTAGCCGACATTCAAAAAGCGTTGACCAGAGGTCTTTACAAATATCGATCGACAAAACATGAGAAATATCAGTCAGAAGTATTATATATACACTGTAATGTTTCCTTTTTGCAACTGTTCTAAAATGATTTTTCACACTTTCAACAAAATAATAGATTAACCTTGAACATTATAGTTTCTTGTACCTCATGGCTGAAGAAGTTGAGTCTGAAAAGTAAGCCTCGTTTGAGATATATTCCATATTAATGCTTTAGATGTGTCGGAGTCGGACTGCGTAAATTCGTAATTAATAACAATTCATGGAATCATGGTAAAGAGTAAATATTTGTAATGCTTTATACATACATACTATTATTTTAAATTCTCATTACCAATCAGCAATTATTGACTGAGGATCAGTATTCCGTAAATCTAACCAGGCTTTTGGGTAAAGCCATACGAACAATGAGGAGTGGGCTCGGAGCTAGCTGGTGCGTAAAGTGGAAGATCTACTAAGCCATTGTCTCGTCGGCGTTTATGGAGCTCCATTTGGACCAGTCGTTGAATCTTCTGCTTATCAATTTCTTTACGGTGAGAGTTGACTATCCAAATACAGGGAAGATGGAGGATAAACAAGACGCATGCACCAGATAACAAGAACCAGGCGTTTCGTTTTGCATCAATTGAATAAAAACAGGCGGTTGCTGTGATCAGAATTATAGACATGATGACACACGATGAAATTATCCAGGATTTTAGACTGGAGGAGAATTTCTGGAAAATTGAAGTACATTTGTATCAGGCAAGGTTAATAAATAACTCGAGTTAGACTGGATTGCTGGTTCAGATTTTTGGAATACTTTTAGGCACATTCTTACCCGTTCAACTCCTACAAGTAAGATAACGGCGGTAAACACACCCACGGAGGATACAATGAGGCCAATTGCCAAGAAAACTGCAAGAAAACATTTTAAACTTTTGAATTTGAACACAAAATACGAATGAAAAACTACTTAAAATATTAAAATTGTACGGTCGGTAGCAGTATCACATTTTAGCTTACCCAAAAATTCCCAGTTAAAGTATTCCAATCTGCTAACCAGAACAATGATTTCATGAACTGCGATGAAAAGGCTAACTGAGTGCTGAACCTGTAATAATTTTGTGTAATACAAGAATACAGAATATCATTGTAAGTTAGTAAAAACAGTGTTAATTTCCTAAAAAACCTAGTTTTTTTAAGTACCATAGACATTAGTGCAATCACTCGTGTCCAACATTCTGTTTTCCACCACAGAATTTTCCTGGTGTTGGGTCTAATTGCGACCGCAGTTCCCGGTGTTATGTTTCCGTTACCGACCATATTTTATTCAATTTATAAAAATTATATGATTACACTACAACTAATGACTTCTTTGAAAACGGAATTTATAAAATATCAGCTTCGACTAAGAAGTTTTAATCGATGGACAGATATCCCGAACGTGGCAGTTCACATCACTCCATCACGCAACGTTACTCGCAAATCAATCCTTATTTTAATTATGCGCTACAAACCCCCTTAACCAGTCCCTGATTGCTGAACGAACGCCAATGGCAAAGGTTCACCACCATAATATAAATATCACATTGCAATAAACCTGATTAACATAGATTATAGCTACTGTGAATTCTTATTTTCATTGCATGAAACCACTTTCTCGGAGTCTAATAAACCACCAGGTTGAACGGTCGAACTATGTATTCTTCTTACGCACACTTTAAGATGCGCATGAAAGCTTGAGCATGGTACATGAAGCTACTACCAAACAATCTCTCTCGAATAAGGAATCCGTCTGAATTCTACACAGGTCAAGAGTCTGATTCATGAATACATGTTTCAAAAGCATCCTGAATTCCTTGGGAAAACAATGAATTCCAGCACAAAATATACTGATGTGGGCTTCGCGTCGAAGAAATATTTTTGACATCTTAACATTATAAAATTATCTATGTTGGCAACATGCTTAATTTTGCATCTCCCATAATTCTCCCAAGGTATTTTCGCAAGAATTGCGTATAAAAAAGGCATCCACAGGTAATTAAAAATTTACTCTTGCTGTATTCTGCTATGAACCTAGCATTCCTAGCATTATTCGTATGATATCTGTCTTATCGACCTGATGCGTTACACATTAACCTGCATCCTTTGCTCCAAACTTTATTTATCTCGACTGAGCTCCGATTTATTCCTCCTTACAATCAGGTTGCATACGGAGTTCAGTACTTCAATGCCAGGGGTATGACAACATGTTTTGGTAGCATAGATCTGATAGATGATTTTTTAAATCTTAGTTGATTTTTTAACTGAACTAGCTGAATATGTTTCATTGCATTTCTGTATTTTTGATAGGTACAAATTAAACTCTTTTTTTTGTTATTGTCATATGTATTTTTTAGCAGAATCACCTTATAAACCGTTGTTACTTAATTAGGGTCGCACTGGAGGCGAAAATAAATAAACATTTTACATTATTACCTAGACTCATACTCATACTCTCTACTAAACTACGTAATTAAATACAAATTAGCGAATTGGAGCTCTTCCAGGTTACACACATGTTAACAACAGTACTTTCATATAGTGTACATCGGAGGGTGGCTGCGAGCTTTATTCTGCGTATCCGAATGCTTCTCGTACGTCAACTGAATGTCAGTCAATCCAAGCCGCTCTTTTATTATCTTCCTGTAATAAAAATAAAACATTATAAAATTGCACTAATCAATATAAACAATTTCGACTTAAAATAAAATAACTGAATGCATGATGATTAAAAGCATCCAAGGAACAAACGTACCCGATGCGCAGAATTCTCTTCTTATTGTCGTAATTTTTGGTCCAAACATTAATCTTATCGAATTTTGGTCGAACATCCACAACAGCTCCACAAATATCCTCTCCATCCACATCGAATGCTTCCCCAATCAGGCATAATAGCTGAAATTAACATATTGCACCATTTCACGTACTAAACAAAATTTACAAAAACCAACAATTTGTCCAAATGCAACTAAGAAATCAAAACAATTCCTTTATCCTTATCCTTACCAATTCCAACCATTTATCATCCAGAGCAGTAACACTGCTCCTGTTTTTCCGATCAAAGCTCATCAACCATCTTCCCCCACGTCGATTTCCCTCATCTTCCCACATTGGCTTCAACCCATCCTTGAACACCAGATAGGAGCAACCAGGTCGTAGTTCACTCGCTAGCTTGATGTTACCGTAAACAAGCCAAAATTCTTCAACAGTAGAAACTTTCTTCACTACCTTAAGGCATTCTTCCCAAGTTAAATCTCTATTTTGACCGAAGTACCAGAAGTTCCAAACGTTGTGCAATGGATGCGGTAATCCCTCTGGTGGAATATCTTTCCCATTTCTATGATGACCGTGTCCATGTCCATCCCTTCGATTGTTTTTCTGGAAACAATTCTTAAATCAAAGTCTGTCTTACCAACATACTTAATTACTAGTAATCAATAAATCGCTAAATAATGAACTCCGATGAAAATAAACGAGTTTCGAGAATCACGAGGATGTTTACTGGGGCGTTCTTCAATAACCGGCCACACGTCGTGCAAGACATCTGGGGGGAATGCTAAAATCTATCGACTCCATTTTATCGACTATCGTTATCGACTATCGACCTAATCTATCGACATGACTAAAAACTATCGACCCACCTTATCGACCGTCCTTTATCGACCCTCGATAGTCGATATGTCTAAAATCTATCGAGCCATTTTAATCGATCCCTTCATTATCGACTGCCATTTATCGAGCCTCGATAGTCGAAATGACTAAAAACTATCGACCCTTGATTACTACTAATTAAATTATCATGGCGGCCATTTTGTTTTACGGCAGCCATTCAATAATTAAATCGCGGCAAGGAGGTGGATTTGCAATTGCATAGCACATGTGAGAGCTGTTTAAATGGCCGCCATTTAATTATTAAGTGGCTGCCGTAAAAACAAAATGGCCGCCATTTAATAAATAAATGGCCGCCATTTAATAAATAAATGGCCACCGTAAAAACGAAATGGCCGCCATTTAATAATTAAATGGCGGCCGTGGAAACAAAATGGCCACCATGATAATTTAATTAGTGATAATCGAGGGTCGATAAAATGGATCGATAGTTTTTAGTCATATCGACTATCGAGGCTCGATATATGAGTCGATATTGAAGGGATCGATAGATTTTAGACATATCGACTACGAGGGTCGATAAGGTGGGTCGATAGTTTTTAGTCATGCTGATAGATTAGGTCGATAGTCGATAAAATGGGGTCGATAGATATCAGCATTCACCGACATCTGGACACGGGTTAGGTTAGGTTGGGTTAGCCGGTTATCGTATAGATGTGACCGGTTATTGAAGAATCCCCGTTTACTGCTTTAACCAGTATTCATTATAATTTGTAAAATGAAGAGTTCTTAATCTTTAACATCCTCCCCCAAGTTCGGTGCAAATAATATTACTCTTCTTACACGATTGGCAAATTCCATCGATGTCAAATACTTCCGCTTGCTCCTCACAATACTCAAAACCCGCCAAATTATTAATGCCAACTTTACTTTCATTTACAATACTACTAAGCCCTGAAGCCAGACGCCACATCATATTCATATTAACACTAAACTTGCTTCCACAAAAATTGCAAGCATAGCAAACTCTTCAAATATTGGCATAAAAAGTAAAGTATCTTTCCAAAATATCCACTCCATAGGACAATATCAAAAATAAAATTACTAAAATTTTAAAAAAGTAAGATTACCTGCTTATCTTTAACCAAATGCGGTTCCATTTTCATGCTTTTCTTCGAGCTCATCAAATACTTCACAACAAACTATGTACGACTAACAAAATCTCCAACTAATGCATGTACAGAGGAAGTCTCATAATTAGTTTTCACGGGTTTAAATATTTTCAACGAAAATATAAGCATAAAAATTGGTACGTACTTAATCTCTCTTACCTCAACAAGTATTAAACCCACTAAGAACCTCCGCGAAAGATGGCTGAAAAAGATTGCGAGAATTATACTGAACGAAACAAAAATTAAAATTAGGTATTTACTCTCTAAATGTTCTTTTCGAACGCTGAACACAATATTAATTTTCCTCTTGGAATTTCTCTTCTCCGTTTCGATTGTTTGACTCCGTGTCAGTGAGTACACCCGGCAGAAAGTCAACGAATCAAAATGGTTTATTCGCTGATTCGTGCGATTTGATAGCGCCGCTCGTATGCGCACCTTAACGGCTATGCATGGAAATAATGAAGAAAGAAATTGGTGCGACGCATTGGCAATTCCAATACCCAGTAGCCTGTAAATAAAATTGACAAATAATTTCCTATTGAAGGAATGGGGGGGGGCTTAAGATTTTAACCAACTGACAATGAGCCTTAGAAGTCTCACTAAATTAACTATGTCTCCATTCCTTAAGTTGAATTTAATCCTTTTTGAAGCTGAACAGAATCAATCCACGCAGGCAAGATTTTTCTACAGTTCTCAGCATAACTTCTCTTGCTTGCTTTTCCATTTCCTTATACTACCCACCCCTTTCTTCTTCGATTTCCTTAAACTCTCAACGTTTCAACTCTTTCAATGCTTCGTTTTTTCCTGTTCCGTCTGAGATTTAATGGGTTATTTAAATTGAGTAACTTTAAATGCAATTCATCTGCACGCAAATTTTCTGATGTCATGGAGCCGGTTGATTGAAAAAGAGAGTAAGACGCGTAGCCAAATGAGCAGCAGTTGGGATGCATGCATAGACCCTTTTGGTTCAGAATTTGTAGGAACAGAGAGTTGGAAAGTTGGAACTATCTAGTATGGTATTTAGGATTTATGCATATAGCCCCTTTTGCACTCTAGCCAACGATATCTTTGAAATGATTTTGCACAAACTAATTTTCTATATTGCCATCGAATAACATGTTTCGAATAAAAGTCTCCTGCCGTGCTGTCATCGTGGAGAACTAATGGTAAAAAGGTGAACAGAGCTTTGTGTATAAAATGTTTATCATTTTTTGGTTCAAGTTATTCTGGCTGAATAGAATAGAATAATCGGGCTTCATTTGGAAGCGTGTGTTGTTGCTGCTCAAAAGTGGATGCTGCGGAAGTCCATTAAAGGACCTATTACAGACGCCCATTTTATAATAGAAAGATAAAAGGCAGATAGGAAGTAGCGATAGAAAATATTCGGACTGAAAGTTGTTTGGCTCGATTTATTTTGTATGATAAGTATTTTGGTTCAATTCATTCTAGATGAAATTTATTTTGGTTCGATTTATTATGACTGGTTAGTATTTTGTCATGAATATGAAACATAACTAACTTTAAACTACACACTACACATGAATTAGAACCCCAAATGGTCCCCACAAATACAATCATACAAATACATACATTTTGTTTCAATTTATTCTGGCTGAAAAATAATTTGGGTTAAAAATATTTTGGCTCGAACCATATTGGGTGAAAAGGGCTTTGGTTCAATTAGCCTAGATAGAATAATTCTATACTACATTGCACACTTTTTTCCGAGCGACTACAAAAATTGCAGTCGCTTTCTAGGCGATTACGAACGCGACAACTATTTTAGCATCAAGACGCTTAGCAGCCGACTAATTTTGGAGCTATGCGAAACCAGCTTTAGAAATGTAAAATCTCTATTGACTTGTAACATAAGTGTTTTTACAAGTCCCAATAGGATGCCAGGAGCTCGAGAGCGTCCTTTGGAAGGAAGACTTGGCATTTGTAAAAACTAAATGCGCCTACGTAATATAAAATTATACACAAGATTGAACAGAATTTAATAAAACCAAATAGATTTTAATCTAACAGAAATAATCTAACCTGATAGAAGGTATGTAACGTAATAATTCTGCAGGATTTGTTCTTGTTATTACTTCGATTATGCACACCAACATTTACTGGTTAGCTTTTGAGGGCGTGTATAGGATTAAATTCACTTGCAACGATTGCGACCCCAGATAATGCCCCCGAGGTTTTAATTTTAAACGATGCTGTATCAGAGTAAAGCATAAATATATGGCGGAGGTAGGAATGTAGTTAAAGTAAATTGTGTAAGAAGAATGCTGGAAAAATTAAGAACGAGCTGAAGTATACTAGTTGCAACATATTTCCGCAAGGCTTATATAAATCTCGTTGTTCTGCAACAACCTGACACAATAACCTCATCAGTTACTAAACCTCCTCTAGTTACTCCAGGACATTTTTAGCTGACAGTGAATGAAGGGCTTTGCACGATTACATACAGAGACATCCTGCTTTGCGAGATATCTAATTTTATGACAAAATGAACTGACTGTGCTCAAGGAAGATGGTACTTAGTACATCCAAGCAAAATCCAAAGGAATTTGTAATTTTAGCTTAGATGGAATTTTGTATGCACCAACTTAAGTAGCATGCTAGGCCGGAATGCAATGATTATTTGCTTTGAACTTCAGTTTGCGCATATATTAGAGGTATTTAAAGGAACCGACAAGGAATCAAATTTTATGAATTAAGCAATTTACTGAGTTGAGTTTATATAGAATTTTTCACCACACTTAAAATAACATGGATGAAAGATTTCACTTACTGCTAAATAGTCTTTGCAATTACCGTTGAGAAAAACATTTAAAATTGAATTGTCTTACAACATCCTCAAGCGTTACAAGTACAGTACAATTTACGCATTCTTAACTGGATTTTGGAATGGTTATCTTCACTTAACTAAACATATCACGGGACTTGCGAAAATGGTGACAAGTTTGTTGGTTAATCTTAGAACGTTGGAGGTTAGAATTGGGGGAAACAAGCTTCCCCAAACGCTGTGAGTTAAGGGATAGACTACCAACGTATCCACATAACATCTCGCAAAAAAATCACGCACTATAAAATACTTTAACAAGTAATAGATAGTAGCTAGCTAGACATTACAGGGTCAGAAATTTGAATAAAAACATTTAGGTTTCGCCGCGTATTGGCATTGACATTGACTTGGTAAAGTTATGCATGGAAAAACCTTTGGTGTCAGATTTCTTTTTAAGGCGCTGCATCTTTCCTACGGCACCATTACCTCATTTTAATACGCCTCCTTACTTAAGCGAGACGTAGCCATCCATGATGGAAACAATTTCCATTCAGATAAATATTTGTACATTGGTTACTATTTTGTGATCATGATTATTACAGTCATTCGTGGAAGTGACGACAATGATGTCACCACCATATCTGAATTTATGCAAGACAAACCGTTTCCACCATGTATCTAATCCTACTGTTATAAATATAATCCACCAAAGGTACACCAACTAATTGTTGTCTCTGTAAACTTATACGGTTTACACAACTTATACGCTGTATTTATGCAATACATTTCCAGAATTATGCAATACTATGGAAACTTTCCTTGCCAGTGTTAGATAACAAATTGAAATGTAACCGTGTGGTCTCCAATTATATTTAATTTCTACTAACAGTGGTTGTGGGTAGGAAACGTACTATACCAATATTTACACTAACAATACGCTACAAATATAATTTTTCTAGCAAGCATAGCAAACTACTTACCAGTACTTTAAAATAACATTACATATGATTGTGGAAAATTACAGAGATCTCATATCGACAATTAAAAAAATTCATACAACATGTGAAAGTAAGAAAAGCAGTTTCCATGAACCTATTTACACCTACAAGATGTATTTTAAAGCATCTTTTATTATTCTGCTGTAAAATGTAAGCAAGCCCTCATCTCCTCTGGGCTTTGAAGGTTACTAACTATGTTCAGTTCATCTCACGTTTAAACTTCGGTAGCTGCATGTAAACTTGTCTCATGCGCTCGACGTTGATTCTCGAAGCGACCGCATGATTAATCATGGGCTTTGGGTAGTCTTCTCCAACTATACATTTTGCTGATCTTTGAACCGACTCGGACGCCATCCACGGCTCGTGAATAAAGTTGTTCGGAAAGTTCTTTAATACTGGCAAGTACTTCCTGCGTTAGAAGAATAAGCCATTGTTAGAATTAGAGCACGCCTTAAAAAACTGGAAATGGAAAATTATATCAACAACATCTGCTTTCAATCCCTCGACAGTAGATACTATACTCAGTTTGTTGGATAATTAATATCTGCGGTACATGGCTGCACGCACGAAAAATCAACATTCCGAACATTTTTAATCTTAGATTAGCGAACGATGTAACATATCACTTATCTCATGCATGCGGAAAAATAAATTTTTGTCATTTAGCTTGTTCTGTCTAGACATAGCTTCTTTCCACAGCATGTGTTGACATCATGTAAGCGTGTGCATGAATGAATGAGTGAGCTCAGCGACAGTGGCAGTAAAATAAAATGAAAATGATTGAGAAAATAGCTTGCCTTATAAATTCCCCATTAGGGTCCGCCTTCCTTCCAAATCTGACTGGGCAATAGCAATGGAAAAACTGCTGAAAGAAGGAACTACAGCTTAGCCACATCCACATCCCTGCGTTCACGCTCCAGTCAGCATCCAATAAAAGTTCATCAAAGACCTAAATGAAATAATTTGAGAAATTACTTTAACTTCAGAAAAGTTTAAGAATCTTGGCTGATGAGCAGAAAATTTTTCCGTGCTAATAGTTGTAGCATAATCAAACTGACCTTCATTCCTTCCTCCCACGAGATCCATAAATCACCACGAGTGAGAAAGCAAGCAACAGCATGCCTTGCCAAATGATGTATCCACCCTTCTTCTCTTAACTGAGTCATTATGGCATCAATCCAAGGAAAGCCTGTCTCAGCCTAAAACAATTATAAAACATCATCAGGAAATTAGTTCCTCTTCCACACATACCACATTGGTTACGCTACCAAATGAGGCAGCGTAACTCGATGGAAATTCCAGTCCATAAAGACACAAACTGCTATTTTTACCAAATGCTACATTTTGTCATATGAAATGAATTATTATGATATGAACTGTAAATAATAATAAGAAGGATACATGAGATAACAAAATTAATTACCGATGCCCATTTGGCAATCCCTATTGGGTTGGTATCCCATGGGATCTGAACGCATATTGGATTGCCAGACATTCTGTCAAAGTTGGGATTCTTAGTGGCAGCCGTGTAGAAGAATTCTCTCCATAACACTTGACCATGGAGACTGAGTGGTGGGTCTCCCTTTTTAATTTTCCTATACAAATCAGTCAGTTGGTGGTAGAATAACTTTGGACTTAAACATCCAAATCTCAAGTAGGGGCTAACTCCTGTTTGACTAGCAAGTAAACTCCGCGGTGTCATTTTCGGACGACCAAAGCTAGCCACCCAAGCTTTACGTTCCAAATGACGTTCCAAACGAGCCAAAGCTTCGCTTTCACCTCCTCTCCATACAGCTGGGATCAATCCTTCCGTATCAAAACCTGCACAAACGTGACAAAAAGTCATGCTTTAGTCAGGCATAATCTCACGTTACTCATTATTAGCATTATACTGTGGACAAAAACTTTTACACACACGAACTGGATGGAAAATCACTTTTGGCTTGGCTTCTCATGACTCCGTGACAGTATTTCTACTATTTACTCTTGACGTGATACACTAGAAATCTTTCCAAAAATGAAATTCAATTCAGTCATTCAAACACGCGGTAGTATAATAGTTACAATAATTTACCGAGCTCTTCTAACGTCAAAACTCCGAATCTTTCGTCATGGTCAGGTGCGATTGGAGTGACAGCGTAGCCTACACACTCAATGTTAGGAACGGGTGCTGCTGGAGGGCCCATCGCTGCAATCACATTTTGAAAGTGACGATAGGTCAGAGGTGCTCTTCCACCATTTCGATCGATAATACTATTAGAAAAGGAATTTACATTTACATTCATCTTGAGCAGTTAAAATTACCCTCATTTTCACTTTCTCTCTCACTACATTTATATACACAGATAAGAGCCAACACCAATTTTTCGAAACTTACTCGT
The DNA here is from genome assembly GCA_034693705.1 of Spatulosminthurus flaviceps. Lineage (NCBI taxonomy): Eukaryota > Metazoa > Arthropoda > Collembola > Symphypleona > Sminthuridae > Spatulosminthurus > Spatulosminthurus flaviceps. The sequence goes on along the minus strand of JAQFXU010000516.1, from coordinate 4,745 downwards.
CTAATTTAAACAGCGTGTGACTTGATCGAACAATGACATCGATGTTCATCTCCCTGCATTGTGCTATTATATTTTGATCCCTCACGCGGCCGAAGGGTTCTGGGTCTTCCTCGAAAGTTAAACAAGTGGTTCCCCATTCCTTCATAAATGGAATAACGATTATTCAAAACTAAGTCATCGGAATTTCAGTTCAATATTAATCAATACAGATATTTTAGACATAAAGGTTCACCTTGAAGTATTTTGGCAAAACATCAGCAGGCTGACCTCGGATTACAAAAAGTCTGGAATTATTCAATTTCATCAGAGACGAATCCAAGTCCTCCAGACATTGTAGGAGAAATCTTGAGGAAACAAATTTATTTTAGTTGCGTAAACTTGATCATACCAACACTCTTTTAAAACTCTTTTTTAAAAATCTGGGTTTATACTCCGATTCATACCACCATACATAGGATTCATTCTAACGGAGTTGTCAACCATCTTAAGCCTTTATTCAATTGCGTAACACTCGATTATACCAAAAAAGAGAATTGTAACATATACAGAAACACCGATCCTTCAGAGATACTTCTTACAATGCAACTTATATACTGGTCTAATGAAGAATTCAATCTAGTCCAGTCATCCAGTCCTTGGATTATGAAATGAAATAACCGACAAATAGCTATGAAGATAATTGATTCAGTGATGATTGGCTCAACAAAAGCCTCGTAACTCCTCCACACCCCACGTCCTTGATATTGTATCATTACTAATACAGAAAATCTATCAGTCTTATTCTTACTGCTAAGCACAATGATATTTATTATTCAAAATATCAAATAATATCAGTGACAAAAATAAAGGGGAAAATTTTGTTGTCATGTGTCATCTCCTTATTTTCTCATCTTTCCATCCATTTATTTCATGCGTGCATGCCACTGGAAATGCAAATAATGAGGAAGTAATGAGTTCTCTAATCTTTCGTATAAACATTCATGGAGTATGTTTATGCCAGTATGCCTATGTAAATATTTGCTTATTATTTAATGGAAGTCATCCTTCACCTTTGTATTTAATTATGCATATGATGCGCAAAGATTCTTTGAAGATTTTCATGCAAGCATGTAAATACATAACCGAGCGTAAAAATAGCTTTAATGCTCCATCGTAACCATGCAACACTACTTTTCCCCACATCAATCAACATCTTCACAGGTCATGCCTTGACGACGGAACTCAACGTTCAACGTTATATGCTCATGCATAACCTGCATCTACATGGATCGGAATCTTTTAAAGAAAATTTAAAAATAGCCCGCGGACATAGACTTTTCATCAAAAGGCATAATTTAATGAAGTTTTTCGTCACTTATTTTTCTCACCTTCAACTAAATATTATTCACCTACAGCACTATTCATCAAGTTTAGGCTGAATTACTATTGCAAAATTTAAAGAAGCTTCAATTTACACGAAGATTTAGCCAATAAAGAATGAGACTCATAATTCCATCACTTTATTTTTCTCACATTTTTTCTCGCTTTGTAAGTACATGTATGTATGTATTTGTGTACGTCAATACAATTCCCTCCTGTTAATTCATCTAATTGCAAGTATAAAGTATGTATCACCAGGTGAGTGTACGTTTACATATTATGCATAGATATACCATAAACGGTCTGGACAAAATATCGACCTCCGCAAACCATAATATAAACTTTGCTGTGCATTGTGCAATGAGAATGGCTATTGAGTTTGCTTTGAGGAAATGTACTCTGTTTAATTCACGTAGAAGGACAACTCCAACAAAATAGTGGAATCGAAAATTATTGTTTTTCCTGCTATCATTGATTCTGACAGTACCAGCGGCGCAGCATCTTCTCAGAAATCCGTTGCTTTGAGTTCAATGGATTCCTTTCGGTAAAGTGTATCATGAGGCAGAACGCAGGATGCTCGTGCACATTTACATATTCGTAATAATTGTATAATTTTTGTCACCGTCACTTGGTGAATACCAGATATATCTATATTTTGAGGAATTGAACGCACATACATAAATGGCCTTCTATTTAAATAACGTTAAGGATTTTTCAAATGCCTTGTTAGTTGACGTTTAAATTGCTAGTAGCAATTTAAAAAGCAGGATCAGGAACAATAGCGTTACTCCATGTAATTGAAAACATGTTCTGTGAAACTCCAACTCTTCACAAAATTTGAATCACAATGCAATGCAGTGAATAAGTCGAGTAACGTTTCTGATTTCTCCTTTGTCCCCCCTTGTCTCATTTCTTTGTCCTCAAATCACTTTTGCAGTATTTACCATAAATGACAAGGTATCATTTTGCTAACTTAACCCCATAAATGGACAATGTATGCGGTTACGAATGAGCTTCACTCAGTCATAGGGAAGTATAAAAAGAATGCAACTGGAACTTCTATATGCATTTATTTAAATGAACTGACAAATGTGCAGTCATGAAAAAAGAGAAAACGAAAATACGCTGGTTAATAAATTTAAATGGTTTATTAAATTTAGATGCATTTTATAAATATGACGCAGCATTATAATAAATACTATACACAATAATTACACATTTAAAAACACTACACATTGATAACACGCCTATATATGATTTTCTTACCTCCATTTATTCACCCCAACATTCGAGGAGCCAGCGAACCAAGGATCAATAATAAAAACACACCGGAACGTCGTCGCTCCGTCAAGACCAGCCCGAAGACTTGGATTGTCATGTAGACGTAGACCTTTACGAAACCAATGTACTGTGTGCTTTCCGTTCATAATAAAAATGTTTTTTTGACAGATAGCTTTTATCCCATCATTGACCGTATTAAAGGAGTATATACGGTTCAAAAAAAATGCTCTCAAAATGATCCTCTCTCTCTAAACTCACAATATTCACAGTGATAGGACAATTATTGTCAAGAGCTGACCTGCCGTATCAATTGTTTTGGGCTCAAAGGAGAACTTGCTGAATGTCAATGGTTCAAATTCGTATTAATGGTTAAAATTCGAAAGAAATCTATCACCACGTCCAATCGTTTTGACAAGCAATTCACAACTACTGCAAAAGCCATATGCTTTACCCCTATACATTATTATAGCATGAGTCGCGGAACATTCTGAAGGCATCATCAGTGGCAAACACGTCGAATTCAACGTGACCGACCTCCGTCTCAGTCACGTTGCACCCAATGTGCAAGCTGAGGTGTGTGTGCATATATACGCACAGCTTTCCAATACTCTTATGGAGAGAGAAGGAGAGCCGTGGAATGGATGAGCTTCTGTAAGCTAAAAGCATTTACGCACGCATAAATACTTTTCTGCATGTGTATGTACATTTATTTCTCATCAACCTATACGTAGTTATTTCCTACCTTTGGTAATCCAATGTTATAGAAGAAGCTTGAGTGGAAATTGGAAATTCACTGACAATCATAACAATCCTACATTCAACCTCAACACTGAATATTCTTCTATTTCCCCTATAAATATAGCGTTCGGATTGTTACTCCTACCAAAATATTTTTAGGCTCAAGGGCAATAAGATCCTTATGCAATATTTGAAACAATTTCTACTGGAAATTGGAATTTTGATCCTGGGTTCTTGGAGAATTGGAAGAAAATGAGAGAGAAGAGAGAGATTATTACGGAACTTGTTCTTACCTTCGTTTCAATGCTGGAAGCTGTATTATGTAATATTTTTATCTTGTGTTACGGATAGCTAGAGCGTGTACATAACTAATGCTTGGGAAAAAACTTCTTTTTCTATACCCTTTTTCTATTGTGTCAAGCCAGTAACGCATGCAATTAAATGTAAAGCCAACTTTCTAATGATGAGAGACGTTACTTGTAACGGACAACAAATGAACTAACAATGAGTATTTAAATATGAATAATTCAATGACCTAGAAGTACACGCTTACGCGTGTAATCCAATCATGATGATTTTTATAAATTGGAGTTATATTCCTGTTTATATAAAGGAGCCCAAAACACAGACAATTACATGAAGGTTATAGAATAGAAACAGAATAAGTTGACTTCAGCCAATTTTACAGGAACCGCAAAGAATTCTTATTACTTCCATGATGGAGGCACTTACATCAAATGTGAATTTGGAGGAAATAACTTCTATGTATAATGTACATGCAATAATATATGCCCATTTATGTTAATCTTATTTAGGTGGATACTTACCATGTAACTTGGTTCAAACGTTGCCCAAAAAATTGGACTTCTTTGTTGTTTTGGAACTGAAATATTAAATTATTTTACTTTTGTTAAATTACAGGTACGAAATACAGAAAAATGAAATCATCTTTTTTGCGACACATAGATTAGAATAATGGCAGTAAAGACCCAATTACTACAGGATATGAAGGCATATTGTATAACCCCAACCATCATAATCCTCCCATAACATTCAGTTTTCTGGCAAACTATTCTAGGCGGTTCAATTAGTTACATTGCTAATAAAATTAAACTTCAGATTAGAGAGGACTCAAGAAAATCAGTGATGTTTATTTATTCATGACCAGTTTAGGAGTCACGTATATGAGAAAATGGGAGACAGGGAGTCGGGGTAGCACAATGCGGTAGAGTACTGACCACTAATTGTGGGCGTGGGTTCTATCCCCCCTCGGGTCATACTCTGTGAGGAGTATTTCGTCGGGTAAAGTCCAAAAGGCGCTATATGCAGAAGTTGCTTAAGCATGGTAGTACATGTTAAATCCCGTA
>JAQFXU010000515.1:0-50536 GCA_034693705.1 Spatulosminthurus flaviceps | reverse complement strand
ACATCAATTTTTTTCATTACTTTGTTTTTTGGGAAATTTTGAATTGCCGCCAAACTGGTCAAAAAACACGTTGTGCATTGGTAGATTTATATGTAATTTATTCCAGCGTGAAAAACAACATCACTGCTCTAAAATATTAACCAATGCCAAAAATGGAGGGTAGTAAATAAATAATATGGAGCTGCTGCCACGCATGTATGTGTATGATTACTGATTACTTTAGTAGTCTTGAAGTTTTTTCGCTTAACAAGACCGTATAGTACACTTTCTACACAGCCTTGCTACTATTTTTTATTTGCTATAAGGGTATCATCAAGCGTTGAAATCGTCAACAATATCAGATTACAACTATTAAAAGTAGTGAATGAGCATGTTTAAACCTGAAACTTACGTTTTAATGTCGGCAGAAATGGAACCCATATATGAGTGTGTATAGAGCCTGGAGAGATGGGAGCTTCAGACTTTAGACTACCATCAGAACGGTTGTATATGACGCCTCTAAAATGGTAAGATGAATCAGGGAAACATATTTATTTTCTCACTGATTTTATACATTATTACAACAATCTGCAGTTGCCCCATAATTTACGTTTCAACTTTGTGGGGAGAACCCATGAAGTGTAAATTAATGTACATAGCTCAAATTATCCATTATCACAGAAAACAATAAGATTACATAAAGTAAACTGGAATTGTGAAAGCTACAGAACTCCGTCGCTTATTTTACAATGCTAATTTTTTTTCAGGGCATTCGGATGTGGTCATTTGAAGCCCTGGGACTGGGTGATGATCGAGCCTGCTTAGAAATATTTTCCTAATTTTTTTCTGCTCTTAATAAAACCACTTCAACTTCAACCACGATAAGTGGTTTCTTCTTATCGATATGAGATTCTTGACAAGCATTTGATGAAGGCTTTCTGCGACCTTCCAGCAATTAAATAGATTACTTATTCGATTGTATTTGCCAAAAACCTTGCATAGTTCTCTTGAATTCTGCGAAGTGTAAAAAAGCCAAATTGAGCTGTTTGAAAAACTGGGTGTTGATTTTATAGTTTTGAGTATACGCAGTATGTATACAAAATATTCCATATTATGTAAAATGATCAATGATTAGTACATAATTCTTAGGAATAGAAATTGTCATGGGCAAAATTAGAATTCACCAATTGATGCAAAAAAGCTTAACACTGATTCTGAGTATAAGATAAGATACCGACTACTGTGCACTAACACGTTTTCCTGGTGGTCTATGTTTAGATTATTAATTACCTACTTATAATTTACTTAAGAAAGTGATATTTATGTGGTATGATATCAAACTAGAATTAACTTTGTAATTTAAAAAAGTAGCTACATCAGTATAAAAGGGCGCAGTTCCTTTTCAGTCTTTACCAGTGTACCGTCGGAACTCGAAACTCGAACTAGAGGTGAGGATTGGGAATTAAAAACGGTGGACTTCGTCTGGTTGGGCAAGAGTAGCAACATCAACAATCGAACAGTGTGGCCTTGGAGCTACTTAGAAAGTAGGTACTCATTTACTTTGTTTACTCACTATATACGTACTGGTTTGTTTTTCGTTTTTTAACACTTCGGTATTCTGCAAGGATATAGTAAGTATGTATATATGTATAAGAGAAAGACTTTATGGACATTGCAAAGTTGGGAAAAGCAAAAACAGGAATTTTATTCTTGCTAATTACATGCTGTTCTATTGGCAAAAGTTGCAAAAATAAAAACTAATCTATTGATGTTTTAAAAAATCACAGGTATAAAAATGGAGTACGAAGAAACCTGTACCATTTTTGGAAAGACCTACAAAAGTGATAGAGCTGCGGAGGCTGAGCTGGCTGAAGATCCTGAGGGTTTTCTTTATAAATTTGGATTGTCCACTGAATACGTACAGCAGTTTGCGAGGGCTAAAGGTGATGATTTAAAAAATACTCCGGATGAAGCCGGATTAGCAAAATTTGATGAAGCTTTAGAATGCGGACGGTTTCCTTTTGAAGAAGACGCAATCACTCTTACTGACATGATACGACCTCCAATAAAAAATTTCGGACTGTCTCGAGTGGGTGCTCAAGGCAGGTCCTACTTTATATATCCCGACCCATTGGCTTCCAAAGGGCCAAAGGGCTACTTTTTGCTTACCAAAGAACAAATGGTAACAATTCCAGCTTTAGCGCAAAATGTGATGGTGTTGTCAGAAGAGCTCACTGGCTGCTCCTTGTATGTCAGATACGACAAAGTCACAGAGAGCCTGATTGTTTTCCATCACTTGCGTAAGTTTGCTTACCCGGGACCAGGAGGAGAGGAAATTTTGAGGGATAGTAACGGAAACTATGTTGTCGCAGTTGATAATGACAACCCAAAAAGTACTTGGAAGAAAAGGCTTTTTCGCTATACCGATGTGTTGAAGTACGAAGAATATGGCCCAACTGAAGTGATGACAAATACACAACCCTTGGAATTCAAGCACACGGTGACACCTATTATATACAAAAAAGAGGGTGTCTGGATGTTCGGATACCAACTCATCCAAACCCAATCTCCGTTCACAAAATTGCCTATAGAGAAGGAGGTTTTGTTCATAGAGTTTAAAACACGGGCAATCCAGGGCGTTCCTCCTGATCCGATTTAGCTTCACTCACTGAAATGTGGGAGGTGTGTAAGACCTACTGCGTTTTATAAACTTTCGTATCTGGTACCGAAAAAGTCTAAAAAGCAGATGAAAAATGGTTGTCTTGAGCTGAACTACGAACACCTCAGTGATGATGGAGACAACATAACACGATTCAGCATACAAATACATGTACACAATTTCATTCTATACCTACAATTTCTTCTGGTAGTTATGAATATGCCTTATTGTTATGAATAAACAAAATTAGAGCATTAACTGTAACTGAGCTAACGTAAACGATAAAGGTTTCGATTTTCATTAAAAAATTAGTTCAGGGTTCTAAGTGTCATTATGCATAAAATAGGATCTTGATTTCGTAATGGAATTAATTCCCTAGTCACCAGTCACCATTACCCATTATGGCTGTGAATCAAACACATATAACTCAGATAAATGACGAGAAAATGAATGCAAAGACATATTTCCTGCATATAGGGTGTGGTAGTACCTCCTTAATAATATGAATTACTTTGCATCTTAACATCTTGGAGGATTGCAGAGGAGAGCTGAAAAAATTATCATTTACTTACTACTATAGTGGGTAGTTAGAGGCCGGAAATTGCCCCGACGCACAGAATGGGTTTCTCCATTACATTTTATCCATTGAGCATTTTGTGACTTTTAGTTATGGGAATGGATGGATCTTATACTCATTGCAGTAAGAGCCTCAATCAGGGCATAGCAGGAAAACAAGCGGTGAAATTGGAAAAATGGTTGTTAGCGATTATTCTATGTAAAAAGACGGATAGTCACTGTACAAAATGCTTAAAAATGGCTACATAAGATCCAATATTTTCCAGATTCTTTAAGTCTCTAATAATTTTAAATTTTATTTTCGGCTAATTTTTATAATATAAACCCAAAGTTCAGATATTCAATTAATGTTAGACTCAATATGGGCATTTATAGCACAAGAAGTAAGGTCGGAAGAAGGGAATTCATTTTAGAAAATGTTAGTATAATTATATAACTCAAGTATTGCTCATTTAATTAGATTATAAATCATATAATCTGAATAGACTAGATTCCAGGGATTTTAGTCATTTTAGTAAATAAAACTATGACCCCTCTAATTTTAAGATGAATCAGGGACGAATATAAGTGCCCATGTTTTCTAACTGATTAACTTTACTTGCTTAAAGTAAATAAACCTCATTACAACAATCTGCACTTGCCCCATAATTTTAGTTCTCCTTTGTGCGGAGAGGGACAACCCATGAAGTGTAAATATGTACACACATAGCTCAAATTATCCGTTATGCATAAAATAAAATAAGATAGCTTACAATTAGTAATTACAAAACCTGCTTAAGTCTGTCGCTTCTTTTTCAATTTAAATTATTTTCAGGGCATTCGGATTTGGATAGTTGGAGCCCAGCTTGTCGATAAAGCCTGGTTAAAAAATATAACTCACCGCATTTTCTGCACTTAATAGTGTATTTACCAATTAAACCACAACAACTGATAAAATTCGTGAAAATCCGTGGATGGAGGCTTTCCATTTATTCCCATTTATTCAAGTTATTAAATACTTCTTGATTTTATTGACCAAACCTTGCAGTTCTTTTTAATTCGGTTAAGGGGGAAAAGCCACGATAAGGAGCTTTTTCAAAAATGGGTTGCGATTGTATGGTTTTATGAGAATATGCAGTAAGTTAAAAAAGTATGGTATATGATTTGTAGTGATTAATGACTTGTAATTCGCAGCAATATATATTGTCATAGACAGAAATAAAATATGCCAATACTAAAAAGCTTAACACTGATTGTGAGTGTAAGAGTAAGATAACGACTACTTTGTACACTAAAACACTTTCCTGGTTTTCTTTGTGTAGATTAACATATAATTTGCTACTCATACATATTTTACTTTACGAAGTGATATTAATCTTTTATTTTAGTTGGCCCAAATTTTTTCTCCGTGGTAATTTTTGCCCTACTGACCATTTTTGCCCCACTAGTAACGTGGAGCAATCTACTTGTGAATGTTTCACCGCTGCAGTGTTAAATGAAATATCCAAACTGCGGCGTTAAAATGCCAATAAACCAACTTCCTCCACAGGATTATACCGATCCAACCCAAAATGTAAAAAAACACTAGTTTCGCTGGATGTTTCTGCTTTTTCTCTCCCAACATGGAAATACACCTAGAAAGGATTACCAAGACGTACAATATACACATAAACATGGCATATTTCCCAGGATTAAAGTGTTGGACAACTAAAAACAATTTGATCATTTTTGCTATTTTTGTATTTTTAATACGATATTTTTGAACAAAAACAAAATTGATAACTGAAACTTATTTATTTATTATAAGCCAACAAATCTATCTATGTGCTGGTGCATATATAATAATAATAATTTATATAATAATCATAATAATTAAGCTATTATAAGACATGAGATAAGCATGAGTACGTAAAGTACGCTATAAAAACTTCTAATCTAAACTTCTTTCCTATTTAACTGAAGACATAAAACCTAGAAGCAGGAAAATCCGGAGTGATCAATATCCATGATAATTTATAAATATGTCGAAGTTGTTTTCACTCAAACCACACGGGTATTTTACATGAAATCCTCCAAAGTGAGCACAGCCAACATCAGTTTAGATCTGTGCATTTTTTACGAAGTGTATAGGGCAGTAAAAAATATTGATATATACTTATAATATGTGGAAGGTATTTATAGTTAAAATTAACAAGAGCTAAAAAAAATTAAATACTGCTGAAATCCACTGGAACATATGCGCTGACAAAGGAAAAAATGGGGAGGGGACGCAGTACGTCTAATCTGAATTTGAATCTAACTCAGTTACTGGATTATTGGATTATGTTACATGGACTATTGAAAGATGTAAAAAACAGTGAAGATCAGTCGGCTAGGCTTCGTCCAGAGATTCTGCTTTCTCGGGATGGTATTTATAAATATGTTGAGTCAAGACGCCCGATGTAACAAATTGGCAGGAGCAATACTCACATTGGTATGGATTCGCCTCGTGGTGGCATTTCTGCAAGTAAGGTCACATGTCAGGACAACCTTTATGAATACTGAAAACGTGAAAACCCATATAATTTTAGACAGACTTACTTTTACGTGAGTTGCTAGTGTTCCATTTAATCTGAAGCAAATACCACAGTAACGACACTGGTAGGGTTTATCCCCCGTATGGATGCGCATGTGCCCCCTAGGGTAAAATTTTAACTTTTAAGAAACCTCGAACAATTTACAGAATTATTTCGTACATTAGTCAACATCATAAAGGGACATACTTCAAACTTCCTAGCTGACTAAATTTCATGTTGCATATGTCACAAACATGTTGGTCCTTCTTAGCATAGATAGCAAAACGGTTAATTCGTTCTTTCTGCAGCACACCTACATCACCAAATACAGTTCCATGGGGGCGTGAAATGTTTTTGTCAGGTTTTGAATCAGTTTCCTGTACGCTCGTGACGGTTATTGAAGGAATTCTAGCTTGGAGATTCATTAGGCCAGGTTCCATGAATGGATCAGCGTCTTCTTCCTCCTGCATAGACAGCGTAGTTGCCTCTATCTTTGGTGTCAGAACGTGGTCATCACTCTGGTTGTCTTCATCCTGGCCCGAGGATGTATCCAAAGGATCCACCTCGGTTGAATTTATTTCATTCCCTCGAATAAGCAAGCATTCTTCTTCATCTTCATAATTATTATCAAATATTCCGGAGGAGTGTCCTCGTGCTTTTCCAGACGAGCTTTCCTCGTAGTCATTATCTACGATTTCTTCATCCTGATCACAATCCACACCTTCCATTGCTTCGTCAACTTCAATCTTTACTTCCTTCTTTACTGGGGTAAAAATCTGTCTTTTGGCTCCCTTGTTCCCACTTGCATGATATATACTTTCATGACGAGTCAGTCCCTTAAAACTTGCAAAGATGCAAGGGCATTTCTGACAGGGATAGCTTCCATTGTCTACATGGCTATTCTATAAAATCCAAAAGTAATAAACATTTTCAATAAGACACTGATGAAGGGGTAATGCAGGTTTTAGATCCCTAGACAACTTACTGTAATATGCTTAATAGAGTTTCCGTAAGAATTAAAAGATGCTCCACACAACTGGCACATAAACAGTTTCTTCCCTCGGTGGTTTTTGATAATTTTCGGAGCCCTGCAAATACCGAAAATCATAATGACAACAATTAAGAGCAACACCGAGATTCCTTTTAACTTAACCATTTAATTGGATTGGCAAAGTCACAAGGTCAGTAGGTCAGTACCTCAAATCTAGCGTATCTTCCTGAGCTTCAGCATCATCTAATGAAGATTTCGTTGCTGACGGTGCAGGTGCAGTAACAATATTCTTCCTAGATTTAGTCGGAAAACCACTGTGCTTTCCACCCTTTTTATCTGGGTGATGAAATATGGCCTGGTGGGTCCTCAGACTGGTAGGAGAGACAAATGAACAAGAACAGAGGCTGCATTTGTACTCCCCCCAGGGAACGTGGCTACTCTGTTTCACAAATACACCCGGATAATGAACCTTGCAAGTTAACTGTTCTTACAAGCCGATAGCTAGTTCCAAAATCAATAATACCGAAATACCCATGAAATCAGCAATAAAGATAACATAATCATGGTAAACGAATACCTTTCTGTGGCGGAGTAAATTCTGGATATGATTGAAGCTTGCATCACACAATTCACAGCTAAATTGTCGTCCTCCTTTTAAACTGCTCATTTTAGATTTCTCCCCCGCAAAAGCCAGGGTGCTGCAAAAAAAATTGCGAGAATATTATAACAAACGATAAAAAAATGTTAATGCCTTTTTTAATTTCGGTGACGAAACATAGAATGAAACATACACTTTTCCATACTCCACTGGTTCTTTTTTCTCAGGCTTCATAATACTGGCCAACGGCTGTCCCTTCGGCTTGACAACCGATTGGACCACTTGCGTTTGTTGCACCTTAGGTTGAGATTTAGATTTAGCATTTCCATGAATTTGAACCATGTGGCGTTTGTAACCCTGAGTTGATATAAATCTGCATGGGCATATTCCACATTTGTACTTGCCGTCCGAATGATTAGTCTGTAAAATAAATAATTAAACTTAATCCAGGAAACCTGCATCAACAATTAAATGAAACCAGCGTGCTTCGATATGCACCGAGGTATTACAGAGTTACAAACCATCTTTATTCTATATTCGTTGTGTACAACACTAAAATGATTTATCCTTTCAAGGAGGACTCCGGTTGATACTGGCATTACCGGTCATGTATCTATTTGAGCGTCAGGGAAAACCCATTGGTAAAACCCTTTCTTTGAGCACAATTATAATCCACTTCCGGGATTTGCACCCAGGTATTCATATGACACTCGAATTGAAATCCCGCCCACAGCCGGTCATATACAAGGGACCAGTTATGTAAATAAAATCAATGAATCAGTCAGTACTGAAATATTATCCCACCTTTTTGTGACTAACGACGTCGCCTTTCTGTCTAAATCGTTGTCCACATAGGTCGCACGGAAAGGCCTTCTCCCCTGTATGAACAGTGAGGTGGTTGCTAAAAGCATTTAACAATAACCATATTAGAATTCCTCTATAAGGCTTGAGTCAAGCCGCTCGACTGCAATCCATGGTGTAAATAATCATTTCCCAACTTTAAAACTTACCGCAAAGTTGCCATGTTGCTGTATATCTTGCCACACACTTCACACTTAGGAATGCCGCTGGGAGTGGTAAACGGTACGGGTAAAGAAGCTTTCCTTTCAACTTTGGGACTCGCAATTCGGGGAGACACAGAAGGCTCAGGAGATGATTCATGTTCATTGTTGTTGCCCCCAACAATCATGGCCATACGCTTCAACAATTCAGATGGCTTCCGCTTAATTATCGCAGAATGTGGTGAGGAAACAGGTGGAGACGGCGACGCAACTGGCAATGACACACTCGGTCGAAAAAAATTGAATTTAATTTTCGAAAGAGTGGGAGTAGATGTCTTATGAGGTGAAGCTGAGGTAGGTCGTTTATGAGAGATCGTTTTTGTAGACAACTGCAATTTCTGGTCCAGACTTTTACGGCTTGAATGTCGATTACCAACATGGGAGTTCAATGCATTGTAGGTATTAAATACGCATGAACATTTGCTGCAGGGATATTTCCCTCCAGGAACATGACTCGACTGTGAAAATGAAGCAATCCTCCATTAATTGATTAATCACTTCCTTTTCTTCAGAAATTGAAAAATAAAATCAATACCATCATATGCTTCTTATAATTCCCATTAGAAGAAAATGCATTGCCACACAACAAACATTTATGCTTCCTCAACGTCTCCGGTACTCTCTGATAAGGCCTTCGCTTTCGTATATCCCTGCAACATTAACATCAAGTGGACAATGCCGCGGCTGTATGTAATGAATTGACTTTGAAAGAAATAGTTAATCAATCTGCAACAACGACTACCTCATTTTCGAATTCTGAATGATACGGTGAATAGCCAGAGTTGGTTTCATTTGTAAAGCTGGCATTGGCTTTTTCGAGGTGAATCCCATTCCATGAGGTTTCCGATTTCTTTCCCTACTGTAAACTCCATGGGCATGAGCCATGTGCCTGCTGATACCACGAGTGGTCGCGTAGCAATGGCTGCACTGATTGCACTTGTATGGACCATTTGCTACGTGACACGACTGCAAAAACCGTATAAATTATTATCATTTCATAAACAAGAATAGAGACAAAGCATATAATGATAAATGGATTACCCGCTTATGCCGAATCATATTGGAGTGTATAGAAAACGACTCGTCACATAAGTCACACTGAATATTATCTTGCGAGCAATAACGAAGGTGACCCCTGATCGAAAATATGTATTAATTACAATGACATAGATTCAGATTTCTTTAATGTAATATAAATGCTTGAAATTACTTCAACGATGCTTCAGTGTAAAATATCTTGTCACACCGCTCACAAGGCATTGGATTCGCTGCATTTAGCTTAGACGATGCAGAAATGCTTTCGGATCTTCTTTCGCCATTACTGGGGATAATCAGCGGCTTTTGTACCTTCAGACTCGATAAGTTGGTTTTGACATGCATCTTAGTATGATGAGCTTTCCGAGCTTGGCTTGTTGAAAATGAACAAGGACACTTCGGGCATTTTTTACCGCCAGGTACGTGAGCAGTCTTTAAACCATAAAATACACTCAATAAAAAATAATGTAAACAACCCCCTAAACTCATACTAATAGACTCCGTCTTACATAAACACAATTCGAGAACAAAAACTTCTGCATTATTTTCTACCTTTGTATGCTTTCTTAAGCTTCGAGCTGTCGTATAGGCGCAATTGCATTTGGGACATTTAACAGGTCTTTCCAAGTCATCACTCCGATGAACCAAATGAATGTGTTGTCTACATTACAAGTAAATTTATATCGACTGTAGAGTACAGAAATTAAATAAATGGCATAAACATTTAAGATCAACTTACTGTAGTATGTTCATACTCTTGAAAACTTTTTTACAATATTGACACTTCGAGCTTTTAGCAACTAATTGTGGTTCAACCGTAGTTTCTGCGGCATCATGAAAGCAAATTTTGTGACGGCGCAAACCAAATTGAGCAGCGAACGAGCAGGGACAGATATCACATTTGAACGGACCGTTTGGCACATGGCTTGACTAAAATTCGTCGACCAAAATGAAAACATTAACTTGTGAAACTGTTTAGACTAAAAATTCAATTCAATTTGGTAATCGCTCACCTTCTTATGTCCATACAGGGTAGAATTTAATCTAAATGACAGTCCGCAAATGTTACAAATCCAAGGTTTCTCACCAGAGTGAATCATTAGATGATTTCTTTATTTAAAAACACCGACATAAATAATTATGGGTTCCCAAAACCACTCAATGCAAAGCTAGATATAATGATTTTTGCCAAATTACCTCAAACCAGCAGCGGAGGCAAGAACTTTGCCACATTCCTCACATTCAAAATTATCACCTGCAACTGCAGTTTCTTCTTCTTCCTGCTCTTGCTCATCTTCTTCCTCTTCTTCTTCCACTTCCTCATTATCCTCATACCCGTCAGTCGAAAAAGCAGCCAGGAAATGCATTGGAGCTCTCATTAGCTTAGCTTTCTTTACTTTATTATTCATCAAATGTCCTTTCCCTATTCCGTGCAGCAATCTCCGGTGCCTGACTAAGCCTGAAAAATCAAATTAACCGTTTAAAACATTCGCAATACTATATAAACTAAATAAAAAAATATCCCACTTAATGATTCGTCGATCAGAAAATTATGGGATTCAATGACGTACCTAATAACGACGCAAAAACGCAAGTGCACCTTTCGCACTTGTGTTTGCCTCCTTCCACGTGACTGACCTATCAAAAAAATTATAAAAACTTATTATATTTTCTTTTCCCCTCCTTTAATCTTAACCAATTCTATGCTATTTCAATCACAGCTTTTCCTCACCTTTTTATGCGCCAATAAATTTGACGAAGACTTGAAACCCACTCCACATAAATGACAGACTGACCTACGCTCTTCCGTGTGTACAGGTAAGTGATTCCTAAAGTAAAAAATCAGTAATTCTTAGAAACACATTACCACCAACCAAAGTTTATACAGGCAACGTTTAAAAAATCCAAGAGTCAAATCAAAAGCAGCGGCAATCTTTTCAACAATTGAAGCACAAAAAGCATTTAAACAAAATCCCAACACAACCGTATCATCTGAACTGCAACTGGAAAACTGTGTGGCGACAGTATATATCATCAAATCAATACTACAAATGTAAGTTATATTAGGTACTATGTATATAGAAAAATATCAGTTCCTATTATTCATACACACTCACCTTAAATATTGAGATTTATAAAAAACTTTGCCACAGTAACTGCAAGGATACGTCCGAGTACCATCCGATGCTAACACAGTAGTAGTCACTCGTCCCTTCGCAAGTTGCTGAGCCGCCTTCTCCCTCACACCATGCTTATTCTTTGTCGACACATTAATAGCTTGCACATTTATCTTAGGATGGTAAATTCCCAAATGTCTCTTCAGTCCCAGTTGCGCTTGGAATCGACATGGACATTGTGGACATTTAAATTTTCCTCCAACCACATGACTCACCTTTGGGAAATACAAACAGAGGCAACCAAATTAACACCAAATGCTAATGATTCAAAACCATCCTAACTTTGCCTAAAAAATATTTCCAAAACAAAACATCCTCTCCATGTATTCACGTACCCTTCTATGATCATATAATGTTGAATACAAGCGGAACACCGCTGGACATTTGTCACACTGCCATGGCTTCTCGCCTGTATGTATGTAGATGTGATTCCTGCAATTCAGCAACCAAATTATCCGTTTTTATTATCTATCCACTTTGACTATCATTTCCATGGCATCAAACCCAACGATACACATTCCTCGCAGCAGCGTAAATATAATGATCAAGCAATAACTTATATGCAATTAAAGCAAACATAATAATGTTAATGTGACATGCACTACTACTATCCTCCCGACAGCCCATTATTTAAGTTCCTCCAATGATTTGGTTTTCGTTTAAAAACTAAGAATACGAACTATCCAGTAACTTCAAGAGGCTCTTGCTAGATTTTTGGAGCACTGAATATCATCGATGAACACAACAACCTTCAAACCCCCACCAAAAGCAACAGGGATACCATTAAAATATATCAGTCAGTTGTTAAACCAAACAGAACAGTAGACAATAATACGTTCCAGTACTAAGTTCGGGAACGTCAAATTCCAACACAAAAAAATTGGAGTCTACTGGCTTTTTGGCAAAGTTGCTACAGATTCTAAAAATAATTGTTCTGCTAATTACATTAAATGTATTTATTTAAAAATGATACCTTAAAGCCGTAGCTGTTTGTAGAACCTTTCCACAATGCATACACGAATGCATGGTTCCTTCAACGCGTCGGTCAGGTTTATTACTATTAGCTTGAGGAGTCCAATCAACTTGGAAATTGTGGGGGTGATTATTTTTGTGTTCAATAAATTTCTTTCGGTCAACAAATCCC
Organism: Spatulosminthurus flaviceps; assembly: GCA_034693705.1. Lineage (NCBI taxonomy): Eukaryota > Metazoa > Arthropoda > Collembola > Symphypleona > Sminthuridae > Spatulosminthurus > Spatulosminthurus flaviceps. The sequence continues at coordinate 37,782 of JAQFXU010000515.1, read as the reverse complement.
CTACCACACTTACATAAGAACCATTTCTCTGCTCCTTTCTTTAGGGATAAGGGTGGCATCTCTGGAAGTCACCGGAGGAAATCATTTTAAGTTCTACAAAAGGGTGTTATACTATACAATTGTGGTACTCCAAAAATTGATAATTAATTTTTAAAATAAAATTCAATTCTAAGAATATATAAAGAATGAGCACTACAACACGTTCACAAAAGTTCCGCTGCTCAACGTGTCAAACTTCAAGGCAAACAATAAACTTTCCACAACAGCAGCGATTTTTCCTGTCTTTCAAACTCTCAGGAGAGGTCAACTACGAAAAAAGAAACGGAATCTCAGCTTTCTCATCATTCAGACAAATCAACAAAAACAAAAGGCAAGTTGGTAGATTTTTCAAGAGTCCAAGGAAGAGAAATTAAAGTACTTCAAGCATAATTTTTAAGTATTCAGTTAGTAAATATATGAAAATTCAATGAAAACAGGGATTCTACAGAAGATTCACGGAATGGATCACACACGGCGCAATTCTTTTCTGATGAAATACTGGCAAAGATCTTTATCTTACTTTGCGGTGGGTTTACAACGACTCGACCAAGAGAAGTTCGTTTATTCAGACTTGACATTACTTCCCACACATGATAACTGCCCATGTCAAGTAGACCAACACTTTTAATATTATTTTCCCTTCACCCTTATAAAAATCGAGAGTTTTCGAAGTCCTAAAGCAATGTAAAGAGCGATGGTTGATGGAGCTGTGGAAGTATTTGATAACAACCCACCCGATCTCACAACTTGTTCGTCTTCTACAACAACAGGATCAACAAAACCTGCGATTGGACGATCGCAGCTTCGACGGGGTTCGTATCACAACTCAACTCCCGCGCTTGTTGCAGTAACCAATCTTGCTTGATAAAAGTAGATCCTTTCTCCAGGATCACGCTGTGTGTCTGTTAAAGCCACAGCTATATTTCCTAGGGGATTGCAGGGCGTGGGGTGATTCCAACAGCATTTCAACTTTTGCTGATTCACAAGGGGTACTTTACTCGGCTAAGCAGAGTCTGCTTATACCGATACCGACGCTTCCTAGAGGCTTCGATCAAGAATCGATCCGTTGAGCTTGTGTGTAGAGTATAGTATATAGTCGACGAGCAAGATTTTTTGAAGCAGCACTTTCTTGCATCAGGCGTTGGGTATATTAACGTTGCCGAAAACGTTATTTCAATTGGAAGCTTGCTTACAGCTTGTGGAAATGGTTATGCACTTATACGCTAACTCCATTCTGATAAACAAGGCATACAGATGTTATAGATATAAATATGTGCGAGGAATTTTGAAGCGAAAATGTTTAAGATTTTAATGTTTCTGCCTTTGATGATTTTTCACGTGTTACTACACGAATTTATTTGGGAGATCTATCCATTACAAATTACAATGTTGACAAGTTCAACCAAAGTAACAGAACAACAAGCACAGCGAACAAACAATAACCTGTACGTATGAAAAAGGTATTCATATATAGATTGTGGGGACATAAAATGAAAAGTTATAAACTCATTATGAACGACATCGGAAACTATAAAAAAGATTCCACTTCACATAATGACAGTCATATATTCATAGTATCTAGGACCAATTATTTTTAACAATACTAGACTAAAATAATTAAGCATGGCTGTGGTATTCACATCAACTGCTTTTGAAAATTCAAATGCTGACAAATATGGTCCCCGTATATTGATTTTACCGAAACCCCATTGAAGCAAGCGTGTCTTTACGAAATGTTAAGTCATAAAAAAGAAAATTAGCAACGAAATTGTCCAAAACTTACAGCAAACAAAATTTTGTACGTAAGATAAAGTTATCCATTTAAAACTAGTTCTGGGAAATTCCAAATACTTAAACGTGTCCCATCCTCATCGTGTTTTCCTTACGTTCAAGATGTTTCGGACATAGAAGAGAACGTATTATTACTGTGATTACAGTTAGTAACAACTTAGCTACAAACTAGTTATGCGTAAAAATACTATGAATGCAGAATTTTATTATGTTAACATCTAGCGTGCACAGGATGAGAAGAACTACAGACTAATAACACCATTGAACCAAGATTCGCTATTCAGACGGATAAGATTAATTATCAAAAATATTGTTAAAGGAGAATCATACTAAACCCCTTAGGAATTAATTTGTGGGACAAATCCTTCAGATCGAACAATTAAAACATATCGAAGACTGCCTTTAAACGCAGGTAAAGGGCGAACATACATTCGCTTGAAGTATAAATAGCATACAAATAAATTGATTATCTCCACAAAATTAACATTACGATGAATCAAACAATTCATTATCATCAGTCCGTAGGGGTGCAGGCTCATATTAACGTAAAGTTATCGCCTGACTTCAACACGCTCGTTTCCTTCCACAAGTTTGACGCCTGTTCACACATATCCAAAAACTTCAGCTCCGGGTGAACTTCTTCGAAATGAATATCAGCAAGTGTAACTGTGCGGAACGTGGCTTTGCAGTAGGAACATCGACCTAAAGGATTCCGTTCAACTGTGTCCTTTACTTTTGGCTGAAGAGCAATATGCTTCTGTTTAAACAAAACGAGAATCAGTTCAATTTGGTACCTTCCAAAATAGAATCAAATTTGAGTAAGTAAAAAGTTTTACCTTCTTATGCATCACGTAAGGCCCATAATGTCTAAATTGCACGCCGCAGTATCTACACTTAAATGGTTTTTCTCCAACATGGATCCTCAAATGATAACTGAAATTAGAGAAGAAAACTCATAACACACTCCCAAACTAGGCAAAGTAATCACTTACTACTGTGACAAAATATTTATAAATATTTATTCTGCAGACCTCAAGCCTCGCTTCGTAAAAAACATCATCCGGCAAATGCGGCACATATATATACCCCTCCTTCTTTTTAACTTCCTCCTCAGAAAATTTTCTTTGACACGAAGCTCATCCTGAATGGATAACCCTGGCGTGCATGTATACGAGGCGATTACATTGCTTAGATCTAGGGGCAAATTTTCATCGAGTCGGAGTGGTTTTAACTTGATAATTTTTTTCGGCTTAACAGTAGGAGTATCGGCGGCAACATTTGACGAGCTGTTATTTTTATGAAGCCGTTTCCGCCGACGTTCAATGGCTTCATCCATACTTAAATAATGTGAATGATAAATTTGCTCATGATATTTAAGTTCTTTGGTTAGTGCGGTCATAGATGGACATTTTTCACACAAATACTCAGGATGTCCAGGATGATTTATCTGTAAAATTTAAGATGCAAAAATATGTTTTGCTATACAGCAAACGAACATACTGAATGCATGAATTCGTAAAAAACATACGTTTTCGTGTCTAGCCAGTTGAGAAGTAAACCTGAATTTCATGGCGCAAACTTTGCAAGGATGCATTACTTCGTTCCAGGTGATAAGCCTTTCCCGGCTTCTGTTTAGAAACCACAATAATTGAATTAATCAAAATGCTTTTTAACCCAGAATATTATTTATAATTTACAATACACGCAAAAAAGTAAGTCGTTACTTGAGAGCCTTTGGAGAAAAGAATCCTTTCTCGTATGATTTCTTTCTATTCCTCTTCTTTTTCTTGCACTTTCCTTTAATTTTCTTTTTAGAAAGTTTTCCGTTTTGAACAGTTACAGAAGTTTTTTTCTTCTGTTTGTGTGCATGCTTTTTATGGATGAGTAGTCCCAGTGCAATATTAAACTTACATGTGCACTGATCACAACTGTGGGTACCACTCTTCACATGGCAAATCTGTGTAAAAAATATATATAAGTATATTTTCCGGCATCTTCACATGGGTAATATTGGGACGCAGAAGAAAATGTGCACAACATAAACAACAATGCTTTCTTACGTATAAATGATTTTCAAGAATTCGTTTACGAGGGAAAATAATATTGCACTCTTTGCAAGGAAATTTGGTCTTCCTTTTCTTAGGAGGCCTACAACAAAAAAATAGTTAAACATAAGAATAAACAAAAAATTACTTGAAAACTCAAAAATGTTAGTAACATATCGTCGGCTGAAGTAAAAAATGAGCTATTAAAGTGAAGGATGCGTGCCAAAAGGAGTCAAGTCTGTGCATGAAATGCACCAGCAGCAGAGAGAAGAACTAGCCCATTTGTGTTTAAGAAGCTGCATGCGACTTGGAACTTTGTCGCAAGCATTAACCCTTCTTCTTGGATATAGCCCTTTTTTTTATCCAACGACATATTGAAATTTTATTAGGAAATTTACGGCGTCGGAGGCGGTGGTGGAGGTGGAGAGGGTGGTACAATTGGAATTGGAGTAGGTGACCCTTGATGCTTTGCAGTGTTTGCTTTGGAACTGGCGAACTCGTCGCTACCATCTGAGTCCAAATCAATTTGTTCCACGAACGTTGAGCCCGGGGCATTATCATCTGCACTGGGATTGTGCTTTTTCTGAAACAAAAGAGCAGCGAAAACATTTTTAAATCTTGAAGAACTTAGGAGAATATGAGATCGCTAGTAAAAATTCAAGAAACGAATCATCTTTAAGTACTTATATAAGTTATATCTGAATCTGAGGTAACTTACATGCATATGATCCTTCAACGCCGCAGCCAAAGTAAATTTCTTAGGGCAAAGTTTACAAGATAACAAATTCGGCGTTCTAGATTGAGGCTTTCCAGTTTTACCACTAGCTGCAGCTATACTTCGTTTTCTGCATTCATTTTCGTGCCTTCTGCACTCAAGACAACAATAATAATGTTTTAATCCTTTTTAACGTCATATAATCATAAAACAAGAAGAGATTGGTCCTTAATCAGCAAATAAACACACCTCATGGCTGATGCCGAAGTGAAATCAGACTTCTTGCAAGTGGCACAACGTGGAGTAGAATCATTCATAGCTGCTGTAAACGCGAGTCCCAATATATCTGGAGCTTTCTCTCCTCCACTTGGAGGTAGAGATGTTTTTTTCCTAGCTACGGCTCTCTGATTGGAAGGTGGAGCAACTGAACTTCCGGGTTTTGGTGGCGATTTTGATACCCCACCTAAACTTGACTTTTGAGGTGAAGTAGTAGGAGTAGGTGTTTTTGATGGGCGCCCTCGTTTCCGAGAGGGAGTAATATCCGGGGCACGCTTATATTCTATTTTCTGCGGCTGAAAAACAAACATAATCATTTTACGACTCCAGAAATTACTTAACACATAAAATCAAAATACATGAAATGAAGTAACTGCCTAGCGAATTTACAATCGTCTAAATAGCTTACGGAATTTTTCTCGTTATTTAGCATCCTGTCCCGGAGTGCATGCACAGTCTTATGGCTTGATAAATTGGAAGAATTTCCAAATACACAAGGGCATACAGGACAAGGAAACTGGCCGTTTTTAACATGGGAAGTCTACAGACAACACAATTTACAAATTTTGTTGAAGTTTTAATGCCTGTTACAGAAGTATCTAATAGGTTTGAGAGATACAAATATTTCCGAGAAGATTTTACCGTTTTATGCATATTTAATGAGCTAGATAATGAGAATATCATGTTGCATAGGTCGCATTGGTATTCCTGGGAAAAGGTGGACGTGGATTCGGGTGCTGTCACTTCTGTGGTGCTATGAACTTCAGTGTGATCAATCAGGAAGTCCATTGTAGGAAAAACTTCGTTGCAAACTGGGCACTGTTTTTCTTCAATGTCATGGCGCATCTAGATATAAATAAATGCCACACGGATAGATTCAAGTAGAAAACACGGAAGATACCGAATGGAAGGGGAAGAATACACAAACAAGATATTTAAAACTACTAAGTCTGCAACTCACCTTTCTGTGACTGATTAAAAATTTCAAAAAACTGAATTTCAGACCGCAATTTTCAAAGTCACAAGTAAACTTTCTATCAGATTCATTTTTTCTAACGCCCAGCGATTCATTTCTACGAGATGGCGAAGGTCTAGTAGGGACTTTCTCGATTTCAATATCCATGTCATTATCCCAGTCAGGTTCGTAGTCAGGATCTGGGGAAGGGTTGTTTTCCGTTTCCACATGAAACTCAAAATTGTTATCAGACTGACTGAGGGTTTCCTTGTACGAATTCAGTATTTTCCGCGACGAGACTTTCTCTTGCACTAAAGGTTGTTGAGATAATCGTTGTTCTGGAAGCGGTGGTAACTCTAATCCGTGCATTTTTATACGATGAACATTTAAAGCGCACTTGGTTTCATGCGTGTTGTAGCAATCCGAACAAGAATATTCACCATTCCTCGCATGGGCTCTCTGTAAGGCAAAATAAAAGACTCAGTTTGTACGCTTCAATTGGACACTGAATATTTTTTATCAGCAACATCCTTTAAATGGCGTATGATCATAATAAAATGATACCTTCTGATGGGATTTCAGTCGACGAGATGATGTAAAGGTTTCATCGCATGAATCACAATCAATCAACCAAGGACTATCTTTTTCACCGTCATTCGCCGAGTCCAATCGTATGCCGTGATATATTAGCTGATGATTTTTAAGTCCCCTACTTGTTGCAAAACCGCAAGAGCAATGAGCACAAGTGAAGTCCCCTTCTGTAACGTGGCTTCTCTATATTATTGGAACACAAAACGCCTATAAAATATTGTCACTTCATCGAATCATCCATGTGTGTCGCAAATGAACAAACATACCTTTCTATGTGACCACAAACTCCTACTATGCAAGAAAACCCTTCCACACAACTCACACCGAGGCTGCTTCGGCTTATCGTAACCAGTTGGTTTTGTTGAAAGACTTGTACAAGAAGTAATAATAGGGATAACATCATCATCTTCCTTGATAGTGCTCCTGACAACATCATGAAACTGCCGGCGATGCTGTTCCAATTCGCTCATCTCTTCGAATTCTTCCGAGCAGTCGAAGCAAAGAAGCTTGTTTTCATCCATGTGGAATGTCTGTGTAAATAATAAAAAAAATAATTATAAAATGGCCAAGTTGCAGAAACAGGAATGTTCCTCCAAATTAAGAAGCGAGATTACGATTTATACTGGACCTAATAATTACACCAGCCCTTCCTGCTAAATGAGCACCAGAAGCAGAAGTGTACAAAACTATTTAAACGTGTATTGCAAATACGGATTTTGAGCGATCATAAATCATAAATATTGGAGAGTACAATCTGCATTCCCACTACATTCAGCGCAGAGGGCAAATTACCTTACCGGTTTCTACAGAATTTGGAATTTTAAAATTAACGGCAATGTGCACTGTCAATTTTGCACATATACATGTCTTCAATCATGCTACATAGCTACATCCTACAAGGAAATCTAATTTTTCACCTTAACAAGGAATAAAAATTTAATCATACTGATGTCCTCCTGCACGAATTCATAGAATTTACGTTTACCTTAACATGGGCAACCATTGCGCTTTGACGCGAGAATACAGTGCTGCAAAAATGGCATCGATATTTTCCATCAGGTGTCACCGTAGCATTTTCAATAGCCATTTTGATCACATCATAATCGTGAACGTTCGTACGGTGTGCTGCAAGTTCTTGTTTACTTCCGAAACTGATACTGCATAACTCGCATTTGAAGGCATCATCCAAAATCACAATTTCCACTGGAGCGGAATGAAATTTCTAAACAAAAGTTTTAGATCATGTAAAATCGTTATACTAACAGGTTGCGAAATCTTATGTATGAAGGTATAAAATAATCTTACTTTCACATGAGTTGTTAAGGTACTCTGATTGCGACATATAACTTGACAACTTTTATACTGGCAAGTAAATCTCTCATTGGCCAAAGTCAACGAATTCACTTTAGGCCGCCCTCGTCCTCTCCTGGACGTTTCCGCAATTGATATTAATTCTGCCGGGAACCTGACATGCCGATGGTATTTCTTATTATGCAATGCCAAGTCTGCGGAGTTTGCAAACATACATGTGCAATAACTACATGCTACACCAGTTGCTTTATGGGATCGCTGCAAATAAGAGACCAAGATTTCGATTACTTCAGACCAATTCACAGATTTAAGGAGTTAAAAAGGTGTTTGTCGTAACGAAGTTCTTACACTTTTATGTGCACATAAGGTCTGGTAAACACTATAGGACCGACCACACAAACTACACACGAATTCTTCGCTTCTTCCAGTAGGTTTATCGGAACTTTTAGAGAAAGACCCTAAAGAGGTTTTAATTTTCTTGTGAGGGGGTGGTTTAGCAGATAATTCATCCACGTGTCGAGAAACTTCGTGCGCCTGTAATGACCCACTGGTGCCGAATACACATTTACACCACTTGCATGGAAATTTCCCTCCCGCTACGTGGTAACGCTGGAAAAATATATAAACGCAGTTCTTTTCGTATCAAATATTTTAAAAATTGCGTTTTGGAATAATTTTGTTCGTTAAAACATAGGAAAAACATTATTGTTGTGTAGCCGAAACTTGAAATTAAGCTTTCATACCTTCCTATGTGAATATGTTTCAGATGGTCTCTTGAACGTTAGATTGCATGCTGAGCAAGTGAGAGGATCATCATTTTTTATCAATTCACTTATTTCATCTATGATAGGAATTGAATTCGATTTTGGTTTAAATCCATGAAACTGAATTTTATGATTTTGCAAATCAGTGGCATCCGCTAAAGTCCAGTCACACTCAGTGCATTTAAACTCCAAATCTTCTTCCCCGACTAGGTTAGACCGCTTCCCCAACTGCACAGTTCAATTAAAATGAAGCATTTCCAAGACATCTCTCTTACTTTATGTTTAACATTCTCTCTTCACTCCACTACTTCAACCTACGAAATGTACCAAGCACCATTACATGATTAAAATACTGTTCTTACATTTCTGGTAGAGCTATCGACGTGATTTTCGATCACGATGTCCTGTGGAGGTGTATACACTTCCTCAGAGAATGGAACACCTTTGTGAAACTGCCCAATATGAGTTTTGATAGCATGATAGCTAGCCCAGCTACACGAACACAGATTGCATTTGTACCCATTCGGAACGTGACTTTTCTGTACAGGCCAAAAAAATCAAATTACCTGACCTTTTTCATGTACAGTCATGAATAGCTAATTAGGAAATGTCGATGTTTTACCTCCAGATGCATTTTCAGCCCAAGTTTATTTCTTAGAGTTGCTCCACATAAATTGCAAATTTCTTTCGTACTGGCTGGTGACTTCGTGCCGTACTGCTTCAAAACATTAGGTCTCCCTTTGTTAGTAGACTCTACTTGGATTATCTTAGGCTCGAAAGAAGCAGTAGATCCAAACGCTGGAGTCACTTCAGAAATTGAAATTCCAGGGGAGAGAACTTGACCATGGAACACTTTCCTGTGAATTTTTAAGTTTTCAAAAGAGGAGAAAATACAGGGACAGTCTTGACAGCTAAATTGGCCGCCAGCAACATGGCTTTCCTACGATCAAATGAAAATACAATCATAAATGAATGGTACAATTAACCCAATGCGGCACCCACCAGCTGAAACTGATAAACAAATACAAATCTTTGCCCTACTGCTTTATGACTTAGGTAATCCAAAGTGTTAATAAAATTAACACCACAAATTTCACAAGCGCATATTTGCATTGCGTCTGATGATGAGGGAGCAACGACTGAACTTGATGCATTTCTAGGGCTGTTATAGGCGGCAGCGGCTGCAGCAGCTTTCTTATGCTTTCTGAAATGGCCGTTCAAACTGTTGCTCGAACTAAATACACAAGGACATTCCGAACATGGGTAGCGTCCGTTAGGAACATGACAACACTGAAACGAAATGCAAAAATTTCATTTTTTACCAATGCGTTGTTTTCCAGAAATATTTAAATAGGCGACTGAAATTGAATTCCTGCATTCTCGAAAATAGAAGGAAACGATTCAAAATGTAAATTGAAATTAAAATATTTTACCTTCATGTGATTTCGTAATGCCGAATTCGACTTGTAGTCATCATTACAAATCGGACATAAAAACTCCGACTGTACTTGAATGACATCTGGAATGTATTGATATTGTCCATGCACTTGCTGAACATGCTCAGCCAACTCAGCTTTCGACATGAATGATGATGAGCAGGAACGGCACTTGTGACCCCTTGCGACATGATTACGCTAACATAATAAACAATAATTCAAAATTGTTCAACAATATTGGACAAATGTTTTTACATACTTACGCGCGAGCATTTATTTTCAAAGACGGGAAAAAACGAAACCTAACCATTTTATGAATAGTTAGCTGCAACGCTTCAGCAAATTCTTGTCCGCACAACTCACAAGCCAATGGAATATCATCTTTGGACACATCAACCAATTCCGGTTGCATGAAGTGATTCACCGGCATGGTGCGATGGATTATTTCAGAATGCACAATTAATTCCGGCCGAGATGCAAATACGCATTTGCAATTCTCACAAGGGAACTGCCCTCCCACTACATGGTTAGTCTATTCATTCATACAGATAAATAGTAAACATAAGATCATAAAACCCGATAGGTAAAAGGAATCAAGTTAAAAATGGAATCAAGTGTCACTGATGTATAAAAATAATGACTAAAAGTTTTTCTAAGTCATCTAGCGGCTGACAGAATAATGAGTAATCAAATGAACTAGAGAATACATCCCCGCCAACCTTATTATGTGCCATAAGCGCTTCCAAAGTGGCATAATCACAATGACATAGGTGGCAACGATGAAGGCGATTTTCTTCATCATCATCTTCAATGGAATTTATTAACTGCTCTATATTAGAGCTTCGTATTTGTGCTTCTTCTGGCTCAACTTCATAATCATTCTGAATCAAGAAATTCGTTGGAGGTTCAAAATCGTCATCATTCTGATCAGACCCAGTTTCAAAATGATCAGCTGTATTGTGTGCATTTTCCTCGGCATCATTTCTTTTTTCATCAGATTGAACTTCATTTCGTGAAACGGAGCAACTCTCGACACTCTCTAGGCCATTGGCAGTTTGCTCTTCAGCATTGCCCTCCTGATTTCGCCCACTGTCAATACTCGGTGTTTCACTGTGGTTAGAGTTTTCCATGACAACATCAGCATCTTTCTCACTTGTACTAGAATTGTTTTCTATCACATCTCGATTCACATGAGCTTGTGGAGAGGGCAATTCCGCATCACCATTCGTAATGGCATGATTTCCACGCGCATCCTTCTTCACAATTTCTCTCAACTGAAAATCTTCCTGCTCCAAATCATCTTCAAATTCGTCTTCTTCAGATTCCGAGCTCTCATATTCATCCGCATGTTTACGCTAAAAAAATAAGCATTCATTCAAATTCAAAACTTATTTCACATCACATTGTAAAAATAATTATTGATTCCATATTTAAAATCATGAGAGTAAACCATAGATGTGCCTCTTAGATTCCAACAAATTGGATTCCCAGCAACTAAAAACTCCTACTCACTTACCCTCAAATGCGATTTCAGCATGGCACTATTATGAAAAGTGATGCGACAGAATTTACACTTTGCATCAACCATTTCAACCTTCTTCGGTTGGAACTTCGGCATACTAGGGATGTATCCATGTTCTTGCACTTGATGAGCATTAAGTTTGTCCGGTTGATTAAAAACACAAGAACATTCCCCACAACTATACTCTCCTCCCTCCACATGTGCTTCCTACACCAAAAAAAATCGTCATTCCCTCTCAAAAACTTCCACCCCATTCCCTTAAAAAATTTCCCCAAAAATAACTTACTTTCAAATGCACATCCAAAAGAATACTCGTCAAAAACTTCCCTTTGCAACGATCGCACGTCAATTTCTTGTCCGAACTCATCTTTCCGCTTCAAATCCTATCGAAGCTTCCTATATTCATATTCCCACCACAAACTTCGCATCAATAAACAATCCTTCTCTCCATGAAAACAAATATCACTATCAACATATTCAAACCACCATCAAAAATTAATGCCCGACAATCTGACAACTCCAAAGCGCATAAATCATCACTACCCCATTTCCCCAACACTCATGTAACTACAAATATTTCTATGCCTCTATATAAATGACAAATAATCCCTCCATAATAAATGCCAAAATAAATAAAATTCATCAATACAATTCATGTCATTGTCACCCAAAATTGAAAAAGCCTGAAGTTCCAAATTCCAAACATACCTCGCTAAAATTCTGTCATTTACTCAAAAATCTCAACATGTTAGAGCTTCAGCAGTGTTTCGGTCAGACCAGGATAGATCCTCCGACTGGGACTGGGACAATACCCAAGGCAGCAAACTTATTTACCGATTTCTCCAGATCGATGTTCCCAAGTTCACATTCAATTCAAAAGTACACTTCACGAAAAGTAGCTAATCTTCCTGGCGCTTCTTATTGTAATCTATGATAATTACTATAACTTGAACAATATTTCGTAGCAGATTTAAAAAGTTTTTGATAAACAATTAAAACTTAGTGCCACTGAAAACTTGATAAATATTTTAATTTTGAGTAGCTCCAACGTATTTAAAACCTTGTGCCATCATGCACCGCAGCTAGAGGTCCAAAATATAGCCACAGCTTCGCCGCTTATGACAAAATCACCTTATATCAAATATGTCTCCAGTTTATCCTTATAGCGATATAGACGACGCTCTATTCTGTGCTATACAGCAGCAGGCTTGGCTTCGTACAACAAAAGTAAAAGCTATTCCTGTGCTGTGCTTGCAACTGAATGTCACACACACACACACACACATACACTTGGTAGTTGGGTATGGTACCGCTATGTGCAGTTAGCGCGAAACTTATGAAAACCCTGTGAATTCCTCCATTGCTCCATCCAAAACCATTAGGAGTTCCCTGTTGGCTGTGAACTTTTAAGAATCTGCTGTCGAAGTCCCATCAGCAACCACCAGCGCAACATAAATAATCACCAAAAATTCCACCTTGAAGTAAGAATTTAGTATTTATTTGTTAAAATTAAAAAATTCAAGCCTTGTGTCTAAACATGTCTGTGGGTATTTAAATGGAAAGGATTTTTTACTACTGTGTCAAATAACCTGTGGAACTTTCAAGTTTTAAAGGAACACGTCATATGTTGAAAGGTTGTATAACTGTAGATGGAGAGCGAGGTAGGAGGAGCACTTAGTTAGTGCATTCGGTAAATATAGATCATTCAGGTTGCATTTAAAAATTTCAAGTTGAATTTGAAAGAATAATTATTATTGTTTTGAAATAAATTAGGTAAGTTGTGGTAGACAATAGGTGGGACGTATGGGTTGAAAGTGAGGGAAGGTTGACAGTATGTCATTGAGGAGATTAGGTCTTGTGTCATTAGATTGTCATTTATCACGAGATTGGAGTTAGATGAAGTATGTAGATCATACTAGCTCTGTTGGTGGGATCTAATAGAGTTAATGTTGTACTAACGAGTTTTTGGTGCAATGAACTTGGAATGCTTTGTGAGTTAGTTAGGTGGTTGAAAGGTTATTTGGGGGAAAGTAGACGTATGGAAAGGTGTTGAAGAGGACGGGAGCGGGTGTTTTAGGTTTGTAAGTACTAATATAAAGGTATAATTATTGTCTTGAGGGGGGAGGGGTGGAAGTAGACGGAGTGTTTAGTTATTATTGGGGAGATTTGCGTTACAAATTTTAGCTTGTGAACTTGAGATTGGCACGAGGGTTATTCATTGTTTAGTTTTTTGCTGGATTGAGTGGCTTGAGGGTGGTTTTAGTTCGTAACTTGTGGGTATAACTTGGTTTTAATTAATGAGAGGTGTTCATTGGTATGATTTCAGGCTTTAAGTGTTATTTACAAGAAGTAATCAATCATGGAGGAGGAGTATGATGCGATCGTTCTTGGTACTGGTTTGAAGGTTTGTAATGAAATGCTGAATTAAATAGTCGTTATGTAGAAGTAGTGTGTGATGACAATGCTGAAATTGATTGTGTACTTAGGAATGCATTCTTAGTGGAATGCTCTCCGTTTCGGGGAAGAAAGTATTACACATTGATCGGAATAAGTATTATGGAGCTGATTCGGCTTCCATTACACCTCTTGAAGATCTTTTTACTAAGTATAATGCACCTCCCCCGGATGAAAACTATGGAAGAGGAAGGGACTGGAATGTGGATTTGATTCCAAAATTTTTGATGGCTAATGGGCAGCTGGTAAAACTGCTCATTCATACGGGTGTTACTCGGTATTTGGAATTTAAGTCGGTTGAGGGAAGCTATGTATACAAGGGTGGAAAGATTGCCAAAGTACCTGCGGATGAACGTGAAGCGCTGGGTTCAGGTTTGTGCTATAATTGATAATTTGTATACAAGATGAATACTGACCCACGGCATAGATTGGTACATTTTAACTTGACTTATTGTTTTGAAAATAGATTTGATGGGACTTTTTGAGAAACGTCGCTTCAAAAACTTCCTGGTTTTTGTGCAAGAATATAAAGAAGACGATCCAAAAACTTGGAAAGGGTTCGATGCACGTGTCGAACCTATGTCCGCTCTTTACGAGAAGTTTGGATTGGATAGCAACACGCAAGATTTCACTGGACATGCCCTCGCCTTACATAGAGATGATGAATACATGAGGAGACCAGCGATGGATACTGTTAACAGAATAAAGCTCTACAGTGAGTCACTAGCACGTTACGGCAAGAGCCCGTATCTTTACCCAATGTATGGCTTGGGTGAACTACCACAAGGATTCGCAAGGTAAGTAGCTCTACTTTGAATATTTATGCATCGTAGATACACTAACAAATATGACATCGAATTTCTGTTGTGCAGATTGAGTGCTATCTATGGAGGAACATACATGCTGGACAAGCCTGTTGATGAAATTGTTGTCGACGATGCGGGGAAAGTAGTGGGAGTACGATCTGGCAATGAGGTCGCCAAGTGTAAGCAGGTATGGGTATTATTAAAGCCATATTCCTAAAGGGTGGGCTTTGTGCTTGGGAAACAAATTACAGATTGGAAGGATACTCAGTTTAAGATTCCCTACCCTAATGTGCTGTATGTTACTGTAATAGGTGTATTGCGACCCAAGTTACGTTCCTAACCGTGTTAAAAAAGTTGGACAGGTAATTCGGGTCATTTGCTTGTTGGACCACCCCGTCCCTAACACCAAAGATGCACTATCCACTCAAATCATCATCCCACAAGGCCAAGTCAATCGAAAATCTGGTATTTACAGCCAACTATATGCCTTAGGACATTTTCTGTATTGTTTTTTTAATTGAAGTCCTTTAAAACTGTTTGATTTTTTTTAGATATTTACGTTTCCGTTGTGAGTTACACTCATCAAGTCGCTGCTAAGGGTTGGTTTGTTGCTATGGTTTCTGCCTTGGTTGAAACTCCAGACCCTGAAAATGAAATTCGTCCTGGGCTTGCGCTTTTGGGGTCAATCAAACAAAAGTAATGAGGCTACCAATAAAATTTTCATTAATGCTGTAAATTTGGAAAAGCAGCAAGTTAATCATTAATTCTTTTGCTAAAGGTTCGTCACTATTTCCGATTATTATGAGCCCAGTGACAACGGTTCGACCTCCCAGATATTCATTTCGACATCCTATGATGCTACGACGCATTTTGAAACCACTTGCTTGGATGTGTTGAGCATCTTCAAGCGTGGAACCGGTGAAGAATTTGATTTCTCCAAAGTTAAGCATAATTTGGGTGAAGAAGATCAGTAAGGTACGTGTTGACCATTGACCAATGCTTATTGGTTTTAAATATACATATTTTAAAGTGAAATTTTTACTATTTTTTATGTCGTAGCTTAATGCTTAATTTTGTTTTCTATCCGCAGGCCACAAAATAACCTTTGATAGTGTCTGACTTTCGGTCTTGGTTCAAACTCGATAATTAGGAATTTAGTGCGATGGATCATTCCAAACATGAATCATCAAGATTATTGGCTGTTTAAATGTGAAAAATGATTATTATAACTGTGAAGTTTTTCCTAACTGAATGATTGTAACCCAACTCGTGAAAATTGCTCAGCTATGTCAATTGATTGGTATGGCCTCTACCAATTTTGTTATATTGAAGATTTCTGAAAGAGTCTTAAAATGCAGTAATTTTTTTGATTGCTTTAATTTTCGTGTGTAAGACGTCACCCATGCTAATTCAATTTGTGATTGCTGACCATGATTTTTAAATGAAAATATAATTTTCGTAGTCCTGTTAAGGAACCAATTTCTACAAATCAAGTAATATATACCCTCATTGCTCTGAATGTGGACACTGCGCTTGTCCGTTAATCTAAATCAGTAATATGTAGTTTTTACTGTCATACGTAAATAATTAGCTATATAAAAAGAATGATGTGCATTGGCAGGCAGTTTTATATAGTAATTTAAACCATGAAATTCCTATCGTAAGCGTTCCCACTAGATATAATGTATACACTTGATTAGAACGAATTTTGGCTTCGCTCTTGCATCGTGTGTATCAATCAAAAGTTGTCGGTGCTGCACAATCTAGGCACGAGACGCACTCAAGTCCTGTGTGACAGTAGGTGACTACTTTTTCCATGGTTTTATCCAGTTTAGAATTATTCCGTGTGAGGCATTGCTACAATGTAATAATAATTATTATTATAATTGCCACGTGCAACTGTGAAAATTTTTTATCAGTGAAATTACATAAGTATGAGGCACAATGTTTAAGGTGGATATTCTTTTTATTCAACGGGTCTCGTAAGCTATATTTCTTTAGTCAGTCTTGTCTTAAAATTTTGTTGGTTATTGTCAATGGTCTTGTCATGTCAGTCTGCTTGGTTATAAATAAAATGTCTATTCTGATTGGTGTACTATAAACCTCATTTTACTTGCAATTCTTGTAATCACATGACACTTTTCCCTGCCCTCACCTGAGATTTAACTACATATTTGCGTCAACTAATGTAGTTAACTATCTCAGTAAAATTTCTCGCCTAAGAGTTAGAAGTTAGCATTTTGGAACATACTTTTTCGCAGCTATGCTTCATTTGCACAACCTTTCAGGTAGGTTGTGCTTGTAATACTGACCAGACTGATAAAAAATAAAATTGGTGTTATTCCAACTGCATTACGAATACCAATACTACAACGTGATTCTCTCTAGAGTTCTACTTCACGGAATCCAGGTAATAGTGCATCAAGGTATGTATGTGATAACCAAAAAAATAATCTTCTCTTACATCAGTCATATATCTTACTTCCAATTTAATCATTCAATATTTTTGGAAGTTCTAGAAAACATTAAAATTTTAGACTTTGCAATAGTAAGTTCACCCTTGTTTTCAATATTTTATTCCCCGGATTATTATACACTTGCTTTATAACGACGGCAATATCCATTTCCATTGCTATCCAATATTTACAAACCATTATTCTATCACATTCACCGTACAGAAAGGGATGTCTGCTTTAAATACATATTTACCTACACCGTACCTTTATTTTATAAAACATCTGCGGCAACATTCAATGAAATGGACCCCGCACACATATTGATCTGAATTTGCATTTAAGAATTTTTTCGTACATTTATGTCTAATTTTGGAAAAAATTCAGCACATTCATTTCCATTTTAAATACTTCTAGTAACACCATTACAACCCTCCTTGACTCCTTAACATTCTCATGATTCCATAAAAACGTGTCTGTATCGCGTATGCGGATGAAAGCAATTCAACTGTACTTTTACCAGGGCGCTCCACTACAGCTCCAGTCTCCACTCCAGTAAAAGCCAAGCTATTCCAATCTCATATATAGTTATACATAAGCATTGAGACAAGTGCATGCTCACACCAGCAAAGCTATATACTTTCTCCTTCCGCCTCATCTTAATACTCTGTTTATAAACAGAGCTTCATTGGACTTTCAAGCCTAACTCCTCCATATATCTACTCAAATTGAAGTAGGGAAATCAACATTTTTTACCCATACATATTTCAATGCTACAAATTTTGAAAAAACTCTAAACTAAACATTTCAAGTTCAAAGGGCAATTTTAACTTAGCATGGAAACATCTCTGAACTTTCCTTTTACTCGATACTCGATTATTAAATTTTTAGTGTTGATGTTGGCATTTGAAGATTGCGCGGTAGTGCAATTGGACATGAATTGGTAAATGTAGCCAATGAAATGAAAGAAATAGTTGCAAGGGGTATCATTTCCTGTGTGTAAAAAATACGAGCAAAAAATCAACGAGACCCCACAATATATAGATATATACAAGAATGAGAAGGTGGCATGTGAAATTCAACTAATATGTGAGATGGAGGAGTGATCAAAATGTGATGTGAAAGTTGAGTGTGTAAACATCGAATTTTTAAAATCAAAATCTTCAATTTTTCGAATCGATTCCTACTGGAACAATATCTACCAAGAGACGAACATATTGTGGAAATCACTCCAAGGTAAGCGTTCATTTGTGTTAATTAGTTGAAAGTATGTTTATATTGTAATGGGTGTTGTTGAAGGTGTCACAATATGTCAATATTATGACTTGATCCAAAAGTTTGACAAAAAACATAATGTTTACGTATAATCACAAGATTATAATGATCGGTGATGACCTTGGATTGTGTGAATACTGAAAGTGCATATATTTTGCATATTTGTATAAAGAGGAATTTTAGTAAAAACAATATTACTAAGGCTTGTTGATTATCACATTCCATTGCAAAAGTAGATGTCAATTTTGTTAATTATTGTTTATAGGAAGGTTTTTAATTTTAAGTATACATGGTTCAATGTAGTTCATTGCTTGTATAGGTGGAATTAGTTTTTTTTGTTTTGGGAACAGGTGATTTGGATTATATTTGGTGGATGTGGAGGTTTTATATTGAAAGATAATTTTTTTAAGGGGAGTCGTCTATATAACTTTACAGCATGTTACATATTGAATGTAAATGATTTTATGTACTTTTGAAACATGAATTGGAGTGCAGATATTATACCACTGGAAGGAAGGTCATGAATGTTTATCTCTGTGCTATGGAATGAAGACTGATGGGTATTAACTCGTGAGTATGAAAAGCGTTCCCGTTAAAAGAAGTTGCACACACGTTGGTGCAGTGAGATCTTAATTGAAGTTCGTGTTTCTTTTTCTGGATGCATTTATACGTGAACACAGGAGCATTTAGAAGCTTTTAAGCTAGGGATTTAAACTCGACCTTGAATTGTAATCATTAGTCGTTTTCTGCAACGTTCGACGACCGTGAGGAAGAACTGCAGAGAGAACGGACCTTACAAACTAGTTTAATCTTAAAGACCTTGGCTTGTATTCTGTAGTGACGATCATTGCTGGGATATTTCTCTGGAGAATATTTTTCAAGTCATTGAGATAACCTAGTAATAATTTTTGTTTTATAATAGTTTATAACTTAAACAGGTCATACAGGTATTTTTGTTATCATGTGATCGTAATTAATTTTTAACAGTTTGACTTACTGTATAGTATGGTACAGAGAAGAAGTAGTGTGATTAATTAATTAAGATTTTATGAGTAGGGTGAAATTAATTCAAAGTTAATATTCATGATGAGGCAGGTATTTAAATTCTCTTGGGTGTTTATTCATTGTAAGAAGAAATTGTTGTGTGTTGAGGAGGAGAGGAAATGGTAGCGATATTTGGATATTTTGGATTGTGGTATTTTGTTATGTGGGTTTCTTATTTTGTTTTTAGTTTGGTTTTGGGTGTTTCCAGTTAAGTATTTGTGTTAATTGTTTCAGTGGATACACAGTAACGTTGACAGTAATAAACACCAATGTATAGCATATAGTGATAGGAATTTTTTGCTTCGCCTCTGAGGAATTTTCCCCAGGAATACTAGGATGCCTGAATGCAACACCTGAATTTTGGTAGGTATTTATAAGGCTAGAGAGCTATGGAAGTAATTTTTTATAGATTTGTGTGGGTTTTAAAGTATTTGTATGTGTTAAGCTCAGGAGATTCTATAACTGTGAACTACGAAGAAGTTATTTAGTTCTTGTAATTAATGTGGGTTTTACCGTAATTTGATTTACAAATACACGGCAGGTAAGAGGCAGACCCATTGAAAAAACTAATAAATTTTTTTATTGCTTGCACTTCCGTTGCTGTATGACTTGAGGTCTGGTTATTTTAGATTCATTGTATATGATGTAATTATTCTTTGTTTGAACCAGCCATGTGCATCTAGATAGATTTAATTTGTTACAGAGTTAGTTGTTTATTTGTCTGCGGAATTGGCTACCATTCACTGGAATACATACCAGTGAAGATTTACGGAATTCTAAGTACATGTATGTTGATCTTGTGACTAAACTGTATTTCTTAAAGACTTATAGGAAATAAATACCAAGGGAAAGTAGAGATAAATAGTAATAATAAATTGTATGAATGTATGCATGCCTAAAAACAAAGCCTTTCATAGTACTATTTATTAGCGTATACATTTTGCTCTTGCCGATAAATACTATTCAAATTCTCGTTCTTGTTGCTTTCAGCCGCTGTGGTAAAAATTTTCGCACCTATGCAGCTTGCAGCTTTAATTGTTTATGGTTTTGTTATTATTATTACTGTAATTTCTGCGGCAATAATAAAATAAGCGTATGGTTATGAGCTGTCAGTTGTGGTTGATTCATACCTTTTCGAGTATTCATGTTTGTATTATAGATTCCATCTGCAGTTTCCATTTAATGCGGTACATCCTTATCAAGTATTTTGGTTTAAGTTTTAGTATATAATTTCTACATAGCAAGGGTTGCATAATTTTGTTTGTGGTTTAATTACCCGGAAAATATGGTTCCGCGTTATGAAATTTAAAGTCGCCTTGTTCCCAGTTTCTACGTTTTAAATGTTTCAAACTCAATATTGTATACAGGCTACATAGTTCGAATTTTGAATTGGATGCATTGTGCAATAAAGCATTGAATTTTTAAAGGAAAGAAGGGAATTAGAAACAGGAATAGAATTTCCAGGAAATTAGAAATATATGCAAATTAAACAGTGTAAAGTGGAAGTACGAGATACGGTATTAGTAAATAAGTAAATAATTTATTCCTAATCCACCTTTCGTGTGTGCGCGCTGGAAATATTGTTGGGTTTGTCATTGTTCCTTTCATTATTTAATTTAAGGAATTTTGTTTAATTGTAGGTAGTCCTAGCTACCGTGGTACTCGACCTTCGTTCTTGTCGCTTCTCATTGCGTGGGTGTGTGGTCAACCGGTATAGATAAAAATGCCTGTAACGCATGTTGATTTGCTGGACTTGGCAAAGCGATTGAAGCAGGAGAAACTTTTCGTTGCTAATGAGCGAAAGGAAATTGAAGGGTTAAACCGAAAGGTAAAGTTTTGGGGGAAATTGCTTCGATGATTATTTTGTATTCGTTTGGCTTGATTGTACAAATTTCGTGAAATGTTTTTAGGTGGAACTGCTGTCAACGGGACTGTTTCATCAAACATGGTTGACCGGGCAGAATCGGCTAGCTTTGGAGAATCTTTCTCGAGGTCCTGTTGCATCTCCGTTCATCCGACCTTTCGTGGTACCACCCGCAGAAGGAGAAAGTGACTTAACAGAAAACTTGGAGATTGTCGAAGCTCATAAGCATATTCCTACCAAGTATTTGCATTCATTCATTGATCTTATTTCACTCCTCCGAAGTCACCCTGACGTTGTGGGACTTTGCGTAGCAACCTACGAAAAAGAGAGGTCCCATCACATTCGAGCCTCACAGGGCCTGTCGCAGGTCACATTTGGGGATATTCTCCAAGCAATAATAAACGTATACGGTAAGTTTTTTATACCTTAACTGCAGCTTTCCGTTGCAATTGATGCCATTTTTGTATACTACAACCGTATATTCTGTAGTTTAGTTACAGCAGGATATGCTAGTTACATTCATTGCTTCACGTACTTAGTGCAATTAAATTTTTCGGCAACATTAGTTATTCTAAAATTTACATAATTTTCGCGTAGGCGGAGTTGGAGGGCCTGTGCCATGTGATGGAACGTTGCATCTTAAGTTACTCAGCACCTTAGCTGGTTTTCAGGTATGTTTGTGGACCACCATTTTTGGGGCTACATAATTTAGCAAAAATTTCTATGAGTAGCCTATTCTACCAGTTATTTCTATTAAATTTGGCCCTTGTAATTTGTTCAAAATAGCTCGTTGGCTCCGAAAGTCCTAGGAAAATTCTTAGGCAGGGTTCCATTGCTTTCAGTACGTTGTATCGCGTCATTTCTGAAACCATTCCGTCTTCCCGCCTGTTTTTGATTGGAGCCCTGCACCAACCTGTCACTTTGTTATTGTCGTCTCAAGAATTATTGTGTCTTGGAACAAACGTTCCTCCAACCAGTCCTCTTTCGGTAATTGAAGCATCAGCTGCGTTTTCAAATGCGACCGCAAATGGAGATATTGCTTCTTTGGACAGGACTGAAAAAATTGCAAGACTCACAAAACTATTTATTGAGAGTATACTCGATCATATTCACGCATTCCCAAATGGTACTTTTTTCTGCGAATTGGTTCCTAATCGTATTAGTAGAAAGTAGTCATAAACTTATTAAAGTTATTGCTACTACTGTTTTAAAGTCATCATTAGTTTAAAGCTGAGATTACTTTTGGTTGTGGCATCTAAAAATGTTGAAAACACGTTGGGAGGTTCCTACGTGTCGAATATTATTGCCATTTCATGATGTCATCAAGTAAATATGACATAGTTCTTATTGTTTTTTATTTTTATTAACATGTGTCTCATTGGTCACTAATATTTGATGACAGACCCCTTTGAACTCCCCAAAATCGACAGTTTGATGACGATAATGCAGTGTCATCATTGACCATAAAAGCAGTGTCAGAAAATAGTGAATGATGATTTTAAAACAGTGATTGGTGTTTATTATTGTATTACTGTTACCAAAAGTATTAATTGCGTCGGTTCTTATGTTGCAGGTTTGGCCTGGATTATAAAATCTATTCATTCTCAACTAAGTCTCACACATTCAAAGAAAGAAGTTAGTACAATATGCACAGATTTGATTTGGGCGTTGTTTATTTGTCCTGCGGTAACAAATCCTGAACCTTTTGGTGTAACTGATGCTCCGGTCGGCAACGAAGCTCGGCATGTTCTTTCCCAGGTAAATATTGTTTTTCTCGGTTTTCCTGCTTTCGTATTTGGATTTATAGAAGTGTTTAACTTGCCTATTTAGATTGCAACAATTTTACAAGCATTGGCTCTTCATCGGTGGGAAGGACCTGACCCTAGAATGACCGAGTATATTTCATATTTTGATACCGTGAGTTAGCCCTTCAGTTAACTCTTCAAACCAATGTTAATTTTAACCCTTCAGGGTTTTAATTAATGCAAAACTCAGGCACTTTCTAGTTGTCTTTTTTAACATGGCCATTGTATTTTTCAGGATTCTTTAAGCTCAATTTTAGATCATGTTCTCAGTATTGAAGGGTTGCCCACTGAACCCAATGGCCTGACTGCACCAATTTCAAGGAGGAAAATACTCATACCGGAAAATTTGTTACAGCCTCTAGTTTCGTGGCTAAAAGAATGTCTTTGCTTGTTGGAACAAAATGGGAAGCTGACAGATTTAGAAATATGGCCTGCATTGGTTAAGCTAGTTACTACCGTTAATACCTATTATGAATCTCTTCCATTACCTTTACCTAATCCAGTCGTCACTGCAAGACAACTTTCGAATCCTCCAAGTTCTGTTTCCTCTGCGAATAGTAGCCCGTCGCACTCTGCGGCAAATTTTTTGGCAAATGGAAAGCGCACCTTACTGCTTCGCAAAGGTAAACTGACTTCTTCCACTTTATTGAATGTAGAAGGATCATGAATCTACGAATTTTGTCTCATTTTCTGTTTCGATAATTTTAGAGTCACCACGCCATTCTCCATCGATATCTACTCCTATAAATGACATTTCACAGAATTCAACAACATCGGTTGTAGAATTTCCGCTTACGACACAGTCTTGGGACTGGGTAGGTATGGTTTCTGAGTCCGAAGTTATTTCTTCTTTTACGAAGAACAACATGGCTGGAGATGCTGATTCACTAGGTGGAACGGACATGGAAGGACCTGAAGAGGAAGAAAGAGAAGAGCAAGGATCGATTGGTGGCGAGAAAAGAACGAGATTTTCTTTGTCGAATGACGACAGCTCAATGGGAAAAGTTGATTGGGATTTTGAGAATCATGTATTTTTGCACTGTAATTACCGTGACGGAAAAGTTGTAAAACTGTCAGGCACTAGTGACAATCTGGAGGCCGTTTCTGAAGCTGCGTCTACTCATAGTGTATCTTCGTCGATAGAACTTGAAGACCAGAATGATAATTTATCCGATATGTTGTCAGCTAACGTGTCTGGAAGAGGAACTCCAAATGTGTCAGGAAGAAACACCCCTCAAGAGGACGAAGACAATGAAAATCAAAATGGAAGAAATAATAATGTTGCCAATGATGTTATTATGGACGATGGGGAGGGTGGGGCTGACAATGCAAACGCAAATATTGTTAACCAACCTGCAGTTGCCAATAATATTAACCCACCAAATATCAATAATTTAAATATAAATGGGCGTCCACCCAATGATGGACCTTCAAAACAAGCACGCTCAGAAATTGAGGATAAGTTCTGTAAATTTGAAATTAAAAAGTTGTTCGGTGGGGATGAAACTGTTTCATTAGTGAGCGATACTTGGAGTACTGATGTACTGGCAAGTGACAGTGAAATGGGGGGTGACAATCATAGCAGGGAAGCTTTACCACTTTCTGCTCCAGCCGGTCCTCCCCAAGGAAATGTGTTGAGTAATCCTCTAGAACCACCAGCACCGACCAATATGTTTTTACCATCGTCTGGGAATTCAAATGTTGTCGAAGCGGCGCAAAATAATGATACTATGTCCGAGGCATGGAGTACTGATGTTGCGGCCAATGATATAGAAAGAATGCATGATTTTGATAATGATGATACTGCCAGTGTAGCTCGATCAGATGATACTGGAAGATCCGATGGGTTAGAAGAAATAGCTTACGATACCCCCCGAAGTTCAGGTAAGCTGCATGACCGTGTTAATGAACCCAATTTATGTGACTTACGCTCCCTACAGTTGAAACTTGCTTTTTATGCTTCACTTTCATCGGGTTTACTTTTTGGCAGATTTTCTTGGATATTTTGGTACATTTTAATTTTCTGATAGTATAATTACATTAGTGTTAAACATCGTGGTATTTTTTTTGTAGCGATTGGATCACTCGTTAGTTCTTTTAGGTTGCGAACGAATTCTAGTTTATAGTCATATTAATACCGCGTTTGACACTTTTACTGTAGAACTTGCCTTGTACTTACAATAGATATAAGTTTCACGTTTAGCGGATGTAGTAATTGAAACTAGAGAATTTGATTCTTATCTTCAGTAACATAGGTAGAAATTTTTAAACTGTCTTTATGTTGCGGTTAGTTTCTGGTGGTGGGCCGTATAGTCGCCCTGATCAAGAGGCTGATCTTCTTCTGTTTGATGATGTTCCACCTCAATCATTGACTGTCACAATTAATGCTGACACAAACATTGGCAATGCAGTTTCAGCTCCGGAAGTCGATAGTGTAGCTGCTACAATGGAAGTTGAAATTTCTTCTATGCAAATCTCATCTTCGAGTGATGTAGTTGTTACTGATCAGTCGCCACTTGCTTTAATTCCTGGTAATTTCCAGTCTCAATGCTTATAACTCTAAGTTCCCGTAAAGTGTAGTCTAATTTGGATTACCACATTCTACTCCGTGCAGGTTCTTCTACACAAACACATTTACCTTCATCTTCGTCGCAAGTCCCTGGAACTAGTAGCAATCTTATCAACAGCAGAACGGGTGCGATGCCAAAGACTATCAGTTTCGATAAAACTGCTGAACGTGGTGACAGGGTAATATAGGAAAATGAATTGCGAGTAACATGTATTTCAGTGTTCCATGGGTTGACCGAGTTATGTTTTAAAACAGGAGAACTGGGATGATGAAACTGGCCGAACTCGTCGGTTTTTTAGAAACTTCAGATTGCCATTCCGAGGAAGAAGCCGGAAACCGGTTGGGCCCGGTAGGCACGATGGGTTTGACGGGTTTGACAGACATGGAGGAGATAGTTCAAATTTGCTGGTGCCAAAATTAAGGAAAAGTCTTTCAGAAGATGTCAGTTCTCCTCTTCAAGGTAATATCGTTGATAACATTGTTTAGGGAGATATCAACCCCTGAAGTTCAGTTCTGTAGTGAATGTGACTAAAAACGACAGCTTCACTCAACTTGTCTGAATTTCACTAAGGTTCGAATGAAACATCTGATGACATACTTGCGAAATACCGCCGTAAACCTAGTTTAACTGACTCAAATGATGGATCCAGCTCTAATGCGGGAATGGCCAACTCATCGCCAAAATTAACCAGCTTCGCAGGAGCTTCCGGAAGCATGAATAGCTCAATAGTTCCTGTCAGCAGAAAGGAATCTTTGAAGATTAGCCGTGCTGAGATTTGCAACGATGCACGAAGGAAATTACGGAATGTAATATGTAATTGCGATTTACTGACAGTACAGGTATGTGTAGGTTTAATTTTATCATTTTTACATGGTTATTCAAAATTGCTAGTCAGAAGTACACCATGATGATAACTTAATTTTTCAAGCGCCTTCCTTTTCGACTTTTTGTGCAGGCCAATGAGAGTGTTCCAGTTGATGTTGCTTTAATTAACATTTTACGCGTTGAAATTGCAAGTGCCATTGCGAGAGCCGACCAAATTGGAGCGGCTCAGTTACAAGAAGCCATCAGGACTATTAAACAGCTTGGCATTGATGGGTGGGTAAATATCCTATGTAGTTTAGGCCAAGTTTTTTTAAATACGTAAATTTCGTGGGATACTTGGTTTCTTAGATGCCGGAAAGTTATGCGCCTAATTCGCGATGATTACCGACGGCGGAATGAATATTTAGCCTACCTAATGAAATCAAAACAAAGTCTGCTGTCAACAATTCAATTTTTGGAGCGAGCCACCGTTAGGGCTAAGCATGAAGGCGACATTTATTCGCAGTATTTAATCAAGGAGTGTGTACGACTATGGTTAGAGGAGCCTAAACAAGAGAAGCTTATAAATCAGTTTCGGGACAACTTTAGGCTAGCTACCGTCATTGATGAAAAAATTGAGATTTTAGATTCATTTTTGGATAATTTAATCTACACATTTGTTGGGAACAAAGGTAGGTCTAAATTCATAGTCAAATTACAGATTCTAAGTAAACTTAATCCATTGAAATTCAAGCAGAATCTTCCACAATACACTGAACATTGGACTTAATATTCCAGTGGGATGTTAGGGAATGATAATAATCATATTTTCTTCACTTATTCTAGAGCTAACTGATTGGCAACTGTCAAAAGCAGAAGCTTCGTTGGAGCAAACGATAGTTTCGAAGATTTATCTCAATGCGTTGTATCCGAATGGAGAAGCTGACCTGCATCGGGATGGGTGAGAGTCTTGAATTTAATCTTTACATAACTTAATCACTCGTAAAATGAGTCAACAAATAATATATGTATTACAGTAGCACTATTGTTGTGAAAGATAGTCTTATAAATCTTGACGATTTTTAGTTAGACTAGAAGTATTACATTCGGGATTCCCTTTAATTCGCTGTCCTTGTTGCAATGTATGTATGCTAATAAAAACCTGAAATATATACTTTTCAGAGCTCTGAGTAACCATATAGCGCGACTTGGTGCAGTTATAACTCCTTCACATCAGGCTCTGAGAATACCGAAGTCGCATCTCGGCGAATGCCCATGGCCACCTGCTCAGAGAGAACTTAAAATGCTTCCAGCATACAAAACACCGTCGGACAAATTGCGATGTGTTAGTCGGGCAGCCTCACTCATTGTCAGTTTGCTTTCATTTTCGGACAAAGTTGTGTCAGCTGATGATGTTGTGCCTGTACTCGTATTCGTCATCATCAAGGTTGGTATTGCTACATGAGCTTTATATACCATTACCATGACGCGGTCCCATTTAGGGTTTTATCAGTAAATCATTACGAAAAATGTTCTAACATAAATTATGTCGTTGTTTTTAGTCCAACCCACCTGCTTTGTTGTCTACAATCCAGTATGTAAACAGTTTCTGCGGGCAGAAAAATACTGGCGCTGACCAGTATTGGTGGACACAATTTTGTTCGGCGGTGGAGTTCATCAAAACCATGGATTACAATGATTAAAGCATTTAAAATATTTTTTGTATATTCATCGCTTGCTTGTTAAAGTGTAAATATTATTTAGATAATCACTTCTATTAATTAGTGTCTAGATTTAGGAACATGTCAATATGAACAGTGTATACGTTCCATCAAAGTTTTAGATGTAAAGATGGACCTTTCAGGTAAATGTAGCTTAAAATATTTACTTATTTACAAATGAATGTAGTTCTGATCATATGCACTGTTTGATCAGTTGTAGTAGTTCAAAAATAACGCGTTTTGAATCCTACTACACCAAACAAGAATCCGTAAAACAAGTACGTATTTTTAAAGAATTATCGTAAATTTGCAATATACATAGAGGTAGTTGTTATTTTTGTTCTTTGCTGCATTATATATTTTCTTCTCCCCAGTCCCTATTAAACTTGCCGGCAGTTATTTTGAATAAACATTTATGCCTTCGTATAAATCTTCAAAATTCAAAAGAAAAATATTGATTGATTAAATTATTATAAAAACAAGAGGATGAATAAAATAAAAACATCTAAATTTTAAAAACTCTAGTTAGCTTGTCTGCCTTCGTACATATTTTTCTGGCAAGATCATGATTAAATCCCAGGATAAGTAGCGCAATCACAACACCGCAGTAATCAGACAAGGTACTCGACGATTTCTTATGCTCTCATTCTCAGTCATTATTGTACAATGTACAGCAATGAATCATTGTTATGTTATCATGCGTAAAGAAATTGTAAAAAACAAAATATCTTCTTGTTTTTATCTTCCATATATTTGACTTTTACTGAAATCCACATTTTTAAATTCAGCATTAATTTATCAAAACGAAACAAAATACAGCATTTTCATTTATAAGTATTCTTCATATCCACAACATTATACGGTCCTCATCAAAATATATACACATTATGGCCCTATTTCTTGTCTATCAGCAAGAATTTATTTACATACTTACACATGCACATTCACACTTTCAGTAAAATTCGTCTGTGTCGTCCAACGTCAACACATTCGTTATTTTCATGCATAGCACTTACAATTATTACATTATTTGGCCCAGCTCGTTACAACTTTAAAAATTTAATAATTTTAAGTATGTATGTTACATTCACAGCATGATTTTTAAGAAAAACCAAACTATTTTCATTTATCACCATAAAACAATTTACTTCCCCTTTCCCATTTCTGTCTTCTCTAGCTCATAGCGCACAGCGTACATGTATTATTTGAGCTACACATTTTTTTTCAAATTGTCACCATGAAAGCATATAATAAATGCACCATCAACTGCTAATCCAGAAAATTCTGGAAATCCGTAATATATGACAAGCGGCGTCTCTTTAAAATCACTACTCAACTCAACCTCATTTTACAAATCCCATGCATACTGTAATATGATTTAATACACTGTGCATAATGGGAATATCTAATTTCTGTGTGCATACAAATTCTCCTACTAAAATCTATACTCTGTATTATAGTATAATTTACAACAATACAATTTGTAATTTACACCTTTCAACTTAGTTAGCTTCATATCATATGGCATAAGTCCAACGAAAAATATCATTTTCCATTTACTCCTATTTATACAAAATATGGATTCGTGAGAGGCGTTTATATTCGATTTCCTAAATCTTCCGTTTTTTAACCATATAAATTTAAACCTAACTACATATATATATATATATCCTTCTACAGTTCATACTTGTATTTGTGGGATATTATATTTAAAGCAGTACGATAACAGACTTCTACTTCAACTAAGCAACTAAGTCACCTCCATTTCTCTTCCCTTTCTGTACACACTATAGCGTTTATGTATTTTTTTCACAATATACAAAAAATTTAATTTATAAAAATTTCGTTGCCCCAATTCAATTACATTAGACCACAAACAATTTTCCTATTTTAGAGCGGATAGTAAATATTATGCCGGTAGTAGTATAGTAGTAGCAGCAGTAGTAGTCGCAAAATCATGCAGTAGTCAAAATACATCGATCTTTTTAACCATGTGCTTACACATTTAGTTAGAAAAAAAACAAGTAGGAAATTAAACAAGTATTTCAGGATCTCCAATAAAGATGTCAAAATGTATGTACCATACTAGGGAAACCATACTACTAATTCCCACCAACTACAGTAGATATTTTATCCCACCCTTGGAAAACACGGAAATTCCCTTCCTCTTTACCTTTAATAGCATATATAGTACGTATAAAGGATTGAGAGGTTTGAAAATCACGTGCATACAAACACATATATATTGAGTGGAAGTGCTCTAGAAATGCCGACTAGTCACTGGATTTTCATTACCTCCAACAATTTATATAATCTTGCCAAAGTTGAGATTGGTCCGAAAAAAAAAGTTTTATATATAGGCCCAACATATAAAAGGAAAAGTGGTGATTTTTCACCCGAGCAGGAATGTGGCACAGGGGAGAAATGATACAAGTTAAGAGAAAAGAGTTACATGTCGATATAGTAGTTTATTATGACTGGCTGGATATTCGACAAGTTCCACCATCTAAAGTATAGATTACACATACATTTTCATTACATATACGTATCTATGTATATAAATAGTATGTATATATTTGAGCAGGAGTTTGCAACAATAAAAGTCTAAAAGTCCAGGGGCTTGATTCATCCCATCAATGACTACTAACTGGAAAGTTGCCGACAAAATATGAGAAGGAAATGGTCAACATTATAAATAAATTCTCAGCCCAGTATATTATACTTATATACTCACAAATACATAAATTCAATAAATTGTTATCTATTATATAGAGAAACAAAATCACGGGAAAACTCACTGGGATTATAGTACTATTATTATGTATATAGATGCATTTGTACGATGATACACTTTCACGGGGAATTGCCCATAAAAAGTATCTCATCATAGTATCACTTATCACTCGGGACGTTTAAACTCATATAACACACACAAGAAAAAAGTACCACTGATTTTCCTCCATGTCGACAATAATTTTTTCAGACAAAAACCTACTACTATTATTACCTAATATACATACTAATAAAAATGTGTCACTTCAATTCAACCAAACACTGAACACGAACTCGTTCAATAAAAAAATCTATTCCAAAAAAATTGGCTACATACTAAAATCTATATTAAGAGTGCAAAGGCTTACCTTCAACAAACTATATATTTAAATTGTTTAAGAGCTAAAAATTTAAAAAAAACACATGTAGGAAATGCTACAAATATTACAAACGTTATAAACGTTCATTTTTCTAGCGACGAGGGTTTTTTTAACTAAACGCGTTAATGTATGTAGTTTTTTTGAAATAATAAAATAATAGGATAAAATGTATAAATGAATGGACATAATAACAAAATTTAAAGGCTTCATCCTAATGTAAGAATACTATTTTGACCGGAGGTGACAATAAGTGTAAAGGAATACCTTTTATCGCTACAGTACAATACTGTGTAATATTAAATGTAGTTCATACACAGTTACTGAGTTTTGCTCCTTGCTTGTAATGGTGAATTGTATAGCTACACGGTCGGTCATTTATGACCACAGCTGGGGGTTTCTTAAATGATTTGGTGTACATTATAGCGTACTTCTGTGTAGGTAGAGATGTTTTTAGGCTAGAAAACACATTACTCTTACACTACTAGAGATAAAATGTTTGAATTAATTTAAAATAGTAAGTATATATAATATGTATGTGGGAAATAGAGAAATTGTTTTAACGGAATGTAGAATTAATTATGTAATTTCCTATATACCCAAGGTATCATTTTTTCTTCTTGGCTGAACTAGTTGTTGGTAATAATTTGACTGTGGGAGAGCCCACGCCACCAGCCGCGACTTTACTCACGGTATTGTCTTTATTGCTATTACTCTTACTATTATCACTGTTTGTGTTGATTACACTTGTAGCACTAGTGTTTGTATTATTATTTTTTGAACTGTAAACAATTTTACACTTGGTGCGACCGTCGAGCATTTTCTTCCATAGCTCGAACTGTTCGTGGTAAGCCACCATGTGTAAACTGATTAATTTACTCAGGGCACAGTAGCCCGTCTTATGAAGATTCACTTTCTTGTTAGCGAAGTCGCCCACATTCATTCTCTTTATCTTGAGCTCTTGAGCCACGATGCCTGTCGTGTACACATCCTCAAGCTTCAAGTAAGTCTTTTGCATTCCTGTGAAATAATAATAAAAATCCATTTTAATAACATTGGACCGAACATCATACTATAGCTGTACATGCAGGAAGAGGAACAGGAAGCTATCAAATTCACCCTGCAGGACTTTTATCATAACTTATTGGATCTTCATGTTACCCATAACAGTTGCTGGAAAATCCTACAAAGGAAATATAAGTTCTAAGGGATTATTGTTTGCAACATATTTTCTTTCTGCCTCTCTCCTACTACACACAAAAAAAAGCATGATTCTAACAATCAATTCCACTCCCAGCTTCCCACACCAATACGAAATACATTCAAAGTGCCTTGTGAGGTCCTTTTTTTATGAAATTGCAGATGAGACCGAAGTGTCTCTCCACTCCTATTACTTTTCTAAAGTTATTTTTTTCTACGGTACTTTTGTTAGGTGAATGAGGTAATAAAGTTAAGGATGGTAAATAGGTTTTAGGTTTGTGTGTGTGTGTGCCACATTTAAAAGGTTTTAAAATTTTATAGAGACTTCACTGAACATGTTAGCGCATGTTAGATATACTCAAGTGGAATGGAACGGTTACTAACGGTGTCTCTGTGCTAAAGATGTTAAGATTAGTATGAGGGAGCTTTAATAAAAAAATTAATGTGTTTTTAAAATTGGATTTGAACATTTGTCAGAAGGAGGAAGGATTGGAGGGTTAAAGGAGAGAAAGGATATTGTCAAGCAGACGTGTACATCTACTCAACCGTTCGAATCCAATGAAATAAAGAAATTAAGATGCATTCATACACACTCTGTCACACACACGTAGCCTCAGCACACCCTTGTGAATTCCTCTACTCTGAACCTTGACACCTTTGAACGCCGTCAACTTTTCCAAGGAAAGAGCATCTCTTTCACCCAAGAGTAACTTTCCCACATGTAAAATGTGAGACCACGTATTGTTACTTAATCAGCCGGAACATTTGTGTTGGTAGTATAAATGTTATACTTTGTCCTACCTCATCTGAATTGAGGGTGAAAGCACACACTGCTACTAAGAATCTGCCAGTTTCAGTAGTACTAGTTTTGGGAAAATCCCAAGCAGTTGTGGATAGTACCTATAGGATCATATAGGATGAGGCAACAATGCAATGGGATTGGGTGGAATGGTGTGAAAATACTTCAAGTGTCCTGAAATGTTACGTTTTACCTTTATCGAATAAGGGACGAGCGAGACGAGCTCTGAATAGATAAGCAGGCCCCGTAGTAAAATCGGGATAGACAGTCTTTTTATACTGCTGAAATGAGATGTAGTATTTAGACTTTTTATTCCGAACTGGTTTCCATTTCCTTGCCAACCGACCGTACAATTTCGGCTCCTTCTTGTCCTCATCCTGTAAAAATACACAGACAAATTTACAATAAACGGAACCTTCACTCACTCCCTTCCTCATCCTATATATTGTATGCCTACCCAAACTTATAAACAGTGCCTCCAGCCCCTAAGTAGTTAGCTACATGGAGCAAGGCAAGGGGAATAGTCTAGAGGAAAAAGTCAACGTCGTCACTCTGTGACTCTCCAGTAAATATACAAACACGAAATGTATGGTTCCAATTATATTCAAATGAGAGTCCACGACATTTATCAAAGTTAATTTACATTTAATTGTATGTGATATAGGGGAACACTTTCTCCGACATTTTCCTCCTTTTCCAGATATACATATCAAATTTGAACGTCTCGCAGTAGGACAACAAGTCAATTATTTTAATTAAGTTAAATATCTCATAGCAAATAAAACTTTCATTTTACATGGAATACAAACAGTCTGAGGCAAACTAGTACTAAATTTTGTTATGGAGCGGAGAGAGAGAGACAGGAAAAAACGCTCAAGGAAAGCCGACTATAAGAATTTTATAGGAACCCTCATTAATTAAACTTTTTTCCTATCATTCTTACACATGTGAGTAATGCTATGCAAATAGTCATCCTAATCAAACTTTTAGAGCGTGAAAACTACCATTGAGATGACAGAAAGAGAGAGAAAAAACTCATTTCCCTTTATTTATTTCCAACTACTTTCTACAATAATTAAAATCACTACATGGATCCTCCATTTAAAATACATGATATTTTACAAGAATTTTATTTCCTTGCTTTCAGTCTTCTTGGCAAAACTATTAGGCTAACACTAAACATTTTAATGAAAATTGTCGTATTCTCTCTCTCTCTATCTCCTATCCAAAGCAATCTATCCCTCCAAGCCCCACATAGTAATTTGATTCGGACATTTATTTTTGCAATGTTAAAATAAATGGCAATTTTAATCAAACCCCATGTGGAATAAGAGTTTTAGAAACCTAAGGCAAGTAGGCCTGTCCTAAAACCTACTAAATTTCTTTAAAGAAAATAAATATTGAAATTGAGAATGTATGTATCCTTTTTTAGAAAATAAAATTTTTAGCAAATTTACCTCAATCTTTTCAATGAAGCTGAGGAGATTTGGCACGTTGATGAACATGTCATCGTCAGTCTTGAGGACAAAGTCAGACTGATTGCAGTAACCGTCCACCCATTCCATGGTAGACATGGTCTTCAGGGTAAGGTTGTCATAGGAATCCTCAAAGTTAGCCACAATCAGGTCATCATATAAATGCTTCTCCGTCTCAATTCCATCCAGTGTCTGTTCGTTGTCTGTCTTTCCTATTTAAAAAAAAAGTCAAGGAATGGAATAAATTATTTTAAATATACGCTTCCATTTCAAAAAATACTAGGCCAAGCAAAGCCTGGAAATTCCATGAGGTTAAAAATTACATATTTCCTAGGCCCCGCATATATATTGGAATTTTCCTCGACTTTATACAATGCAAATAAAATACTCCAATTTCAGGGATAATCAACATCTCCACATGCCTCTGGCCCTCTAACTTTACCCAACACATATTACTCCCGTCTCCCAACTCTGACAGGACTGACAATGAGAAAGTTAACGAGCTAAAGAGGAAATTAATGCCAATGAAAATAGAATTATTGATCCTTCCCTTCCACCCACCGAATCTACATAAGATAGGAAATATGAAGAGTCGCCGGGGATAAAATCCTTGGTGCCGAATCGACATTTCCAGCTCCATATAAATGTGCCTCTGCCTGTAGTAAAGACTTTTGTATGAGCTTCAAACTTAAATGTGAGCTGCATGCATTACAGTGTCTTGGGAATTGTCTCCACTTCACTGTTGTAGTAATAATAGTCATTGACAAAAGCTTGTAAGATTTTTCCTTTCATGATTTTACACATTTACTTATATGAGCAGCCATCATACATAAAAAACTTCAACCCTGCTCTTGTCTTATGTAAATATGCGTAAGATTACTTTGTGTGTACAAATGATTTCATGAAATAACAAGCATGGAATTTGAATTCTACGTATATTTTGCTCCCTAAACTATACTATACAAACCATGCGTAGATAGGAAAAGAGTGGGTTTCTCTATTATTTGTTCACCCTGCGCTCATTAATTACAATACCTTGTCTAAAGCAAACTATTTATCGCTTCGGGAGTCTCTCCTGTCCGTCTAAGCAAACTTTATGGTCCTGTAGTTATTATATATTGTACTAAGTGAATACATAATATATTTGAGGTGCTCTCAAGTTTTACCATATAATGTACAGCATGCATATGTTATTTGCTTTTAAAAAGCTCCCAACCATACATTTTCCACCATCCATTTTGACATAATCTCACAATAATGGAAATGGTGGTTTGCCACTGTGGTAGAGGACATGTATTCGTTATCTGTCGCAGCTACTACTACTACTACAGTACTAATACACCCGAATGGTTCATTACTTTCCATCACTTTCCATCTATTATACTTGTACTTACTCCTATGTATTATTTCCCCCTAGTTTCTTTTGCACACACCGCCACATACCTCTTCTCTTTACCGTCCCCATAGACACATTTGCTCGTTTCCTCCTTTTCAGAATTATTGTCTCTCCCGGAGAGAGAAAACTCTACGTTTGGTCACATAACCAAGAAATACAGGCTCTGTTCTAGTCCTGCCCTGTATAAACTTACTTGCTACTTGCTACTATTTCAGCTCACAGAGAAAATTATGCTCGAAAGTAACACTAATCATTTGGCTGGATGACGTAAAGGGAATGAATGTTGCTTTGAATGGCAACCCCCATCTCATGTCATAGTCCTTTAACATATTATTATATGACATCAGTCGTATACTGTCAACTTGTCAAAACTCTTGGAGTTCTAGTATGTGCTTTTATAGAGAGCAATCAATGCATTTATAAATGTCTTTTCTATTTCAGTGGAACTGCAGGAAATTTTGTCTGGTGCAACTCATTAATTTATTCCTGGTGAACCTCAATTTCCTTAATGTGGCAATTACTGAGACTAATGGTTGGCCGAATAATTAATACATATCCCCACCACAGACAATTAATGTAGAAAATGATGGTAGAATTTTCAAACCTATATATTTTTTAAACTTATACCGAGACAACCGAGACCGACGAGCAATATTTGTTAAGAAATGAGTAAAAATTGTTAATCATAGTAAAAATCGTTAAAAGAAACAGGATAGGGAATATAAAACAGTGGGGCTGTCGGCTCTAATAATTCATACAGGTTTTTGTAGAACATGAATTATTTTCATAGAGGATATACATTATGAATGCAACCTTGCTGTTAACTTGAATAGTCGGTCAGAAATGCCAAGTAGTATATTTATCGCTTAAAACTAGTTTGACTAATATTTTTTTCATCCATTTCTGCACGTGCACAAAATATTATGTTCAATGGCTCTGTGTGTGACTGAGTTTGTAACAAGGCACGTTTTATTTTTTATTTTTAAAATCTATTCACGATTCCAGGAATTCCACTTTACCTTTAATAGTATTGTCCTGTTGGCTCCACACAAATGGAGGGAAATATTATAGGGAAATTTACTATTAAATACCCATGCTTTGAGTATACCAAACTTGTAAATATGGAGGGACTTGTTTCGTAGACTCAACTGTTGTGAGAGGCGTTAAAACTAGTACAACAGGTAAAATGCCTTAGTCAGAGAGGATCTGCTCCTTATTTGACTTGGTGTATACAACACACGCAAAAGCTTCTTCTTCAGAGCTTTATTCATGTGGACGTAATATGTACATAGATAATTACGTGTACTCAAGTAGTTACTTAGGAAAAACCTCTCGCAATTTGTTGTTTGTGTCGAAGAAATGTGTTTTTTTCTTGCCTCTTGCAAAGGTCATGCATTTTTTCCCTTTATAATTATTTCATCCTTAGAGAGCGCATAAAACCATTTTGTTGAGTCCTCGACCCACTCCGGAATAAAAGAATATAAAGAAGATTGCTTCCATAACAATTAATATTAAAATTAGT
>JAQFXU010000514.1:0-50550 GCA_034693705.1 Spatulosminthurus flaviceps | reverse complement strand
TTTACAGGTGTTGCTATCGCAACACCTAATATTTTAAAAATGTGTGGCATGCAAGAAGGCATACAATGTGTAATTATGAGGGACGAGTCGAGTGAAGTATAATTACGAAATAAGTTCTTACTTACAATTAGTAAAAATTAAGTAAAAGCATGAACAGTTCAAACCGTAATAACATATTTTTATAGCAGTAGCTCTCTTATAAGCATTTTTTCCTTTCCCAATACCCAACATTTCAAAACTAAATTATTATAAGTGGAAATAGTAGTGTCAAAGTTAAATTAAAGGTGACGTTGGAAACAAAGTGAAGCCTTGTCTTCTATGTATAGCCCTTAGTAATAAGGACGCCTACTGTACCCAGTACAAGTGTCTCATGAGAGACTCTCATTCAGTGTTTTTATCTGTACGAAAAATGCATTCTTTATTATTTTACAGCCAGTTGATTGGATATACCTTGGGATTTGGGATTGCCCTCGTCTCATCGTATTCTTTCCTTTGTTCATCCATGGTCCATATACTCTCGGCATATATTCACGTTTTTTGTGGTTGCATATATTTGCCCATATAGCGGAGCATATCGAGGCATCGAGGAGAGGAGTGTTGATTTCACATATTCATTCATTTTAGGTTAAATGTGCGTGGATTTTAGATTGGCATCTGACCTCGTCGGCTACATCTATTAATACACGAAATCCATTGGGAGAATTATTTTCAATGTAGGAGTTTTCTCTTTGGTGAATTTATTTTCTGGCAGTTTTCTCAGGTGAACATATTTTTTAATGATTTGTGGGGTATTACATTTGATTATTGTTTGTTTATTAAATTTTGTTTTGGTATTTTGCTGGAAAGTATACATACAGGGACTGACTACTGACTGGTAAGTTCTTTCGCGGGATTTATTATTTGTATGTGAATTTGTGGAGTGGATATTTTCATTAAATTGGTCGGATCAGGATCGTATGTGGCTTTGGCTTTAATGGCTTGCTTCTTATTTTTGTTGAGGCGAAGGACAAGATGTAGGGTTTTTAAAAATACGTAAGAATTTGTAGTTAAAAATGGAAGTGTACTGTAATTATTTATTGAGTCGTTTGATCGTTTGTGGTGAATGTACGCGCTTGTAAGGAAAGAAGTCGGGGTGTGAGGAAGGGGCTTTTGTCTACTGTGAGTTTGTGTATGGATATCTAACGTGGGGGGTGTGGGGTTTGTGTATATTTTGTCATAACAGGGATTGGAAAATTTTAATTGACGATTGGTTGGAAAATGCCGGCGAAAAAAAGTCGGAAAGGGAAGATGAAAGGAGGTGGGAAGGATACGGATCGGAAGGGGGGCCAGGAGAGCAGAGATTTGAGTGGATCGGTTCTGGGTACTTCGGAAAGTGGCGACCTTTGTACTGAGTTGGAAGAGAAGTGCTCGGTATGCTCGCGACCCGCACCGAAGCGATGTGGACGCTGTAAGCGACAATTTTACTGTTCGGGAGAGCACCAGAAGTTGGATTGGAAGTCTCATAAAATGAATTGTGCTGTGGCGTCTGATACTCCTGGATCTGAAGGGATTGCGGAGACTAATGTGCGTCATATTTGGGTGTTTTGTGGGTAACTTTAATTTGGGGCTGAAGCGTTGTATTTACTCTGATTGTGTTGTAGGGCGAAGATATACAACAAACTGAGGGTTATCGTATTGAGCTTTTTGACGAAGATTTTGGCATTTGCATGATTGCGGACCGAGATTTTGGAGAAGGTGAACTAATTTTAACAGAGAAACCTGCGGTGATCCTTCCGGTGCAGGGTTATGGAGTGGATGATAAATGCGTTCCAAGTTGTTTTGGCTGCTTCAAATCAATTCATAGTCAGGATGGAGGTGGTAACATGTTATATCGATGTAGTCGATGTGGAATTCCTATGTGTGGGTCAACCTGTGAGAAGGCTCCACAGCATCGGGATCAAGAGTGCAAGGTTATCAGGGAGATGGAAGGGGTGAGACCCAGAATACCATGGTATAAATGAATTATCCGGTGAAATCTACATATGAGTGCATTTCACTTACGTTGGAGGGCATTCTCGTTACAGAAACTTCGAATTCGTGGACTTGGAAGTGATCTGAAGGTTCTCCAGCTCTATTTGGATATAAGTGTCCTGCGAGTGTTGTTGTACCGCAATAATAATCCGAAACAGTGGGAAGAATTTTTGAAACTAGAGACGACTCCTCGCATGGCCTTTCATAAACTTTGTCCGATTTACAGTACAGAAATTCTAACTGACCCCAAAAATGGATTTGGATTGCATTTGTCTCGAAAATACGCTGGAAACAATGAAAATATTGTCATGCAAGCATCTCATCTACTCTTTGCACATTGGGATATCCTGTTTGCCTCGGATGTGTCACCGTAAGACATGTTTTTTATTCATTTGTTATTGAGGTTCGTAAACCACCACCGTCAACTCATTTGTAATATTTAATCATTTTATAGGCGGATGCGAGTGCTATTCCCAAAGCTGGCATCTCTTACTCATAGTTGCCTTCCAAACACGGTATACACGCAAACTAACAAGGACAAAATAGCAATGAGTCTGAGAGCGGGTCGTCGCATTCAGAAAGGCGAAATTCTTACACTGAATTACAGCTTTGACCCATGGTCAGATACGCTTAGCCGTCGGGAAGCTCTTCTTCAAAAAAGCATCGTCTGTATTTGTGCCCGATGTAGAGATCCGACCGAATTTGGCTCGAACTGTGCAGGTGTCCGTTGTTACCGGTGTTCTTCTGGTCTGCTGCTACCACAGTTTCCCTTGAGTCCAGTTGTTGTTGAGAATGATCAGCTCAAGCCGGCGAGAGGCAAAGATAATTTCCATATTGATGCGACACATTCCGTTGAATCACGAGATATGATCACCATTAAGGAAGCTGTACTCATTGCCAGTCTAATTCAAGAGAAAGAGCTTTGCATTGAAACCAGATTCCAAGAAGAAATTACCAACGTTTCACCGGTTGCAGAAAGTGGAGTGAAAGGTAAACTCGAACAAGAAAATGTTCAAGAAAACCTACCTTATTCTGAACATACAGGCGCATCTTGCTCGGTTAGAAAAGTGGCTACACCAGAAATTTCTGAATCAGAGGAAAACTTGGACCCAGGGCCGGTGTCAAAAGTAGAAGATAATAGTAAAGCCAAAATCCATTACCAAAAGATGGATGGTTGGAAGTGCAATAACCTTGAATGTAACCATGTGTTTGGCCCCACCTTTATTAACAAAGTCGTGGAGTATGTGGAGACAGAGTACAAGCATATGAAGCAGACTTGTTCAACCGTATTGGAACTTGGAGAGAATATAAAACAATTCTTAGATAAGTATGACGGCATGCAAGTTTTAGGGCCCTATCATCCCGCTATCCTGGTAGCAGCAGACGATTTCCTGCACGCCGAGCGCAGTAGATTGTTTTATGGTCCGACGATTACAAAGGACCAAGATAGGGACGCAGTTGGAAGAATAACTCTTGGTCTGCCACCGTTCTGGAATGAATTTGAGTTGGAACGATTTGAAAGGAAACTAGATTACAGCAAGCGATTGTACACATACTTAGATATGACAAAATCGTACGATTTAAGCATTCATAAGGGTAATTGAGTTTCTAATTTAAAATTTAATGGTGATATGTGTCTGTGTTAACGGTTTACCTTTACCAGTACATTGATAGAATAATTATACCTAACTATAGAAATCGCTCTCTTATAGATCATGTTAATAATGTACTCAGGTTGCTGTTGAATATTACAGGTTATGTTATAGGCGACTTCGCCTCTTCCACTCTCGTTCTTAGAACATGGGATTACAAAACAAACGCTATATCATATTTGGATTTCCATAAGGCTGTTCGTCAATCTTTGGAGAAACTCCAAGAGGCAGCGAAAATTCTGCGCGTGTTTTTGACTAGCAGCCAGGATTATAGATACAGTTCTTTCCTCGAAATGCTTATCACTCGTACGTTGTTGATCGTCCGGAAAAACCTGGATGTAGCACCAAACTTACTGCTAGAGATGCTTGGCATGTCCTCAGGGGATACTGATGATTATAATTTTGCGGACAAAATAAAAACTAAAACTGAAGGCCAGGTTCAACGTGAAAATAGCGTTACGCGTAACTGACGCCGCTAGAAAACTGCAGCTATCCCGGAAGCTTGGTATGGGTTTTAGAGACGGAGGCACTGGCTAGGTATAAGTTATCTCAGATAACTCGAAAAGTTTTAGCAGAGGTGTAAAAAATAGTGGGGCCCAAATGCCATGTTTGAACTGACTGGCGGCTCATTGAATCAGTATATGCTATCATCATTTAATATTTTAGTAATAAGCAAAATATATGTTCATCTTTTCAGAATAAATATACTATGTTTATTATTAAATTTCAACAAGTTATTTTTGAACCGTTAATTTAGAGTTAATACGCGTAAGCTTCTTTATTACAAACAAACGATTTTTGACTAACTAGAATAAACTGCTTAATTAACTGGTAGCTCGCAAGTAGATAAATTCTAAGACTAGCCCCACGAATTAGCTTTGTGTTTTGGCAAAAATTCGAAATTTTCAGGAACGTGTCCCAAAAACATTTCACTGTAAAATCACAGTTAGTCTATAATAATTCAATTCATAGTCTACGTTTTTCAATTCAATCACCATGATTACTGTAAATAAGGCAATGTACTTACCTGATCTTTATCCAGTCATTGACATTAGGGCTACTTAGTAAAGTTTCCATCTCATCCCGACCGACGTATTTCGGCGGACGCTGATTAATCTTCTGAGGGGGCTCAACCAGAATTCCATGAGGAATGTATCGGTGGGAGAAAGATAACCATTCAAGTAAAAATTTTCTTGTGGCTTCAACTCCTTGGGAATCTAAAATACAATAATTATATAAATATATGGACGTACAACTAGCATGTAATTATTATTAAGACGAAATGACAGCAATTAAACCCACCCGATCCCCAATGATCTAATCCATAATTGCAATACTTTCTGATCAAATCCAATCTCTCCTGAGAAGATATGTCGATGTGACGCTGTTCTTTTATCTCCTGGAAAATCCAAGGTTTGATGAGAGCTCCACGACCGATCATGATTCCTAAAAGAACATCATAACTGTTTAACGCTTTGACCTGTAGTTTTATAGCTTAAAAAAGCTGGTAGTGCCAATCTTTGCCTATTCCAAGTTTTAGTTGATGTCATTACCGGTTACACCTGACAAGTTCTTTTTGTCCATGTAGTCATCATACGAAAGAATATCTCCATTACCAAACAAAGGCATAGGACTCGCTAGTTGGTTGCATTCCCCTATATAATCCCAGTTGGCGAATTTTATGTAACGCTGGTCCTTGGTTCGACCATGGAGCTAAAGAAATCCATTAAAATCAACAAACTCAAAAATCCAGCCTGGCAGATATAGATACTACAAGGGTTCTTCAATACTCCAATGTGTCCTTAAGTCCTTATTTTCACACGACAAGCACTCACCGTAACCATAGACACGCCACTATCCCGACAGAAAGGAATTAGAGTATGAGCAAAATTCTTGTCGATCTTAATACCCGTTCTCATTTTGACTGTGAAGGGTTTCCCTAAAGTACCAAGGTACGAAGTCATGGTTTTCACCATAGTTTGAAACTTATTCTTCCGATTCATTAAGCCACTTCCTGCGCCCTGATGATAAAAATAAAACGATTAATTTTGAATAACACAACTACCCAAAATGATTCCAACGTAAACGCGCTTACCTGAAGAAAGATAGGTTCCAAAGGACAACCCATGTTCAGATCAATGAAGTCATAAT
Source organism: Spatulosminthurus flaviceps (assembly GCA_034693705.1). Taxonomy (NCBI): domain Eukaryota; kingdom Metazoa; phylum Arthropoda; class Collembola; order Symphypleona; family Sminthuridae; genus Spatulosminthurus; species Spatulosminthurus flaviceps. Next base: position 44,737 of record JAQFXU010000514.1, on the reverse strand, counting down.
CAATGCCCACATCCGCCAAGACCTTTGCTGCTTTCGCTGCCAGCACTCCACTACTCGCACAAAGTTGAACACCCCATATCTTTTCACTTGGACTATTCACAAAAAAAGGAAACAAGTGAAACACTTGAAGCAAACAATGTAAATTAGAACCAGCCTTCATTCACACTAAAATAATTTATTATTACTGATATCATAAAAAATACTTACTGCCGCCGAACTAGCGCGAATTCATGTGAATTCCCTTGAAGAAGAGACGTCGCCAAGGACATTTCAGAGCAAGTAATATCCGCTCCATAATCAATACAAATTCTCCTAAAAGGTAAGTTACCTACTGTTGTCAGCGGTGATAAGTATAATTTGTCCTTCCAATCAAACCTCTTGGTTTCTTCCAGCTTCAACGAAATTTCATTTTCATTCGTAAAGGCCCCCGAAGTCGGTACTTTAACCCCATTATTGCTACCCAAACTACTGCAAATCTTGTCCACGTCCTTAAAATCATGATTTCTTTTTCTCAATTGATTCCTCGTGTCTCTATCAACTATAGCTCCGTGAGTTGATTCATAAACAGCACGCATTTTAACCCACAATTCCGTATTAACAACATTACGATTCTCTTCATCCATATGACTCCGGGCAAATGTACATCCTAATCCATTATGACATTTCCCATAAGTCAGGTAATTCGGGCAAGGATCAGGTAATTCCCCAGTTTTGATTCCTACAGTTCCACAATGCACTCATAAATAATTACTAATCACTCAAACCTTTCAAATAACTATCTTTTAATGAGAATAAATAATAATCAATCCATAGAATCTTTATACAAATACCTAAATACTGGGTCACATCATGCATAAATGGACAATTCGGATTCCCACATTTCGCGTCCGTCTGTCCATCCCAGTAAAGTGGGCACAATTTCCCCTCATTCTTGAATTTGTGAGGGCCAGGTCGGTGTTTATTTTGGCCTACAAAACATCACAAAATATTTAGCTTCGGGTTGCCATTATTTCTTACACAGCCATACTTTTGTTGATAATTATTTTCAGCCTCACCCTTTTTATCTCTTCTTCTCTGCTTTCGGCTTTGCTGTCTCTCTGCTTTCTCCTCCTCCGAATATTTAGGTCTTTTTTCCACCGGCTCATTGTTGTCAGCTTGATTTTTAACTTCTGTTGTTATTTCATTTGATCCATTGGTCGCCACTTTTGCTGGCAAGGGAGGGCTAACAGTTTCACTACTTTCACTGGCATGGATTACCGGAGCTACTAAAAACTCCGGCTTTATTTGTGCTTCCCCTGTGGAAGGCATTTAGTGGAAATTAAATTGCAACCTACAATAAGTGATTGAAATACGATTCTACAAGTTCTTAAATTGAATGTATTAACTCAAGTAAAAATGTCAAAAAACTTAATATATTTAGCCTCGCAGCTCTTGGTTTTGGGGATCAAAATTAATTAATACTCGTGCCACAAAATAGTTAGCAAAACAATAAACAGATGATCGATGATCATGTATTTTGCTATAACTCCACTACCACAATCCACATGCAGGAAGCAGACCATGCCGTTCTGCATCTGCTGTAATGCTTTAATGAACGAAATCAGTTGCATGTGCATCCTAAATGTATGTATAACTTGATACTACATACTGTGTGTATCCTTACATTGTACCATTGTACGCACGCACAAAACCATATGAATCCAAAAATTGAGCGTACAGCGGGTAGCGGGTAATACCGCGCTCCTTGCATTTATACTTTACGTGTGTATAATACAGTGTATTTAAGGAACGAGGCAGCAAAGAGCAAGACTGCATGATATTTTTCATTGGAACTGCTTAATTAATTGCGTTTAGAGCGATTAAGGACTTCATAGGAAGGGAATATCGTATGGTTGTACATTGGAACGTGGGAAGGAATGGACTTCGGTTGACTGGGATCTGGAATGCTGGTGGAAGCAACGTACTTACTAATACTTCAGCTCCTCAATAAAACTATAGCAGACGAATATTTTAAATTTTAACATAAGAGAATTAAGAATTTCTTCCTGGACAAAATTCGCTTATTAAATACACACATGATTTTAAATGTTCCAACACCCAAGACTTTATTGCCCAACTGAACCGACTTGCCATAAGCCAAAATCATGAGCCAATTTTGCTGGCTCAATACACCCGTTAACACACCCTTTATATTTAATTTAAAGGCATTTATGCATACGAGAATTTTGTAAAGGAATAAGAACAGCGTAATTTTATTTCAGCACCAACAGTGTTTAATTAATTATTACTCTAGTCAATAGTTTCCAAATTCAGCTCATTGTAAGAGATTTATAATAATTTGATTATTATTAATTAATTATAACTAATATTATCTGGAGAATATGATGTCACGATCACTAGTTGGAATATTATTATTGTGTTACAATAATAATTATTAAAATATGATCCAATGGTAAAATATACACAATGCTAAAACACCTTATCATTTTTCCCTTATATTAGCAATATTTAATATTATATACATATATAAAATACTTCTTAAAATTGTATGTGGTTCTTCCACGTTGAAATGTACACATTTATGAAGGTACTGAACTTGGAATTAAATCAGTACGAATTTAAGTCTTGCTGCAATATTTAATGTAGATTTAGTAAATTATATTAAGGGTTTTCACAATCGTAATAAAACCTTTTGGCTGAAAAAAATTGTTTAAAAATTAGAACAGCTCCGCGGATGCGGCTTAAAACCAGTCGACGCGATATTAATGTCAGTGCAAATTACTATTATTATTACTTATTACAATTAACTGAATCTAACTTTTAAATACTTAAAAATCATCACAAAAGTTACTGACTGCAATGTTGATGTAAGCTAATACTTGATTATCCGTTAATGAAATATTGAAAATACCTTTTGACAATTAAAACTGTGTTAATGTGTGTCTAGGGTAGTAAAAAGTCCTGTCTCATGGAATTTCCAGGTCATCTATTAACAACTCATACTTGCAACATATAATTCATCTTTGGATCTGCGTTTTTTTGGTAGTCATCCTGGTCTACTTTGAGGCTCTTGAGATTGATTTTTAGTTGCAAACATTAGTAGGCCAGTACAAGCAAATGATAATAATTAATTCACTTCTGGGCATTTTTTTAAATAACAACAGATGAGATTATTTACGCGGTAGAAAAATACGATCTATAGATTTCGTCCCATAATCTATCATCGTATTTATCTGTTGGCAGAATTTTCTTTAAATAAATCACGATCAAGAGCTAAAAATCACTAAGCATAGTAACATGGAGAGACGAAAATGTCCGTTAATATACACAATTGGTCCTCGCTAAACTTCAACTTGTGAACCGCCCAATTGTCATGATGAGTTCGACGGAAGTTAGATAGGCACTTACGGATCGTTGCCTGCAAATAATTCATAAGTTTTATTTACAGTATCACCAAACCCCTCATAACATAACAAACTAGAAATTCAGATACACTTTTAAGTCACAGGGTTGATTCTTACTGGAATCGGTTGACAATCATTAAGATGTGTGGTTAGAAAAACCAGTACGTCTGGAAGAAAGTCTGGGACATCGTAAGGATGAGTGTCCACAAAGGAGCAAATTCCAAGGATAGCCGAATGCGCCCTGTCCACATCTTCAGGTCCAAACTGGACTAAGCTTTTGTTACTTTTAGCTAACTTTCTTCTCTTCATACACCGATTTGCTTCGTCCTTGAATTTTTTCTGAATTCGGATCATGTAAAAATCAGTATGTTAACATCACATCCATATGCTCAATTGACACTAATGATGATAATAATCCTAATGTTAATTATATTTATGAACTTTAAAAACCACACCAGTAGTTCCATTGGTTTAGGGACGAGGAGGCAATGCAAAAACCCGCATAAAATTCTAGATGCTAACTCCCTAACTTCCAATTTTCTTTCAGCCAACAAATTTAGAACAAGATCAACCACGCGATTGGCCCAATTCTCGTTGCTAGCAATGATGCTAGCATTACTGATGGCAAACACTTTCAAAAACTCAAGTACGCACAGTCTTGCCTTCCATGATGAGGAGCTAGCCGCCTGAAAACCATTAAAATATGTTTGCTTATTAGCAATGAACATTTTTGTGCAAATATCTTATTGTTGACAAGCTCGTTTCAAAACCTCCAAATAAATTAATAAATATATTACTTCATTCAACGAATTCAGAAGTGTGTCCATGTGTTCTGGTCGAATTAAATGCTTTGAAAGACCAGCCAACGCCACAGTACTAAGGTGATGGATTTCGGGGTCCGGATCGTAACTCTCGAAATAACAGAGCCAGGGAATAAAACCGTAAAACTTCGAGTGAATAGTAGATTCCACATCCCAACAAACACAATTAATCCACTCAAGAACTGTAGGACGAAAAATAAATCATGATTTAAAAAAAATTCAATTCAGCAGGCTCTATTCAATCCCTTAAATCAAATAAAACGAAGTAAATTATAATTTTTACCTGTTTTAAACTTTAGTAACAAGTTCCTCGCTACAGCATTTTCCTCAGACTCAGCATCATTAACTCGGAATTTCATGGACTCTGGAACTATATCCTTCAATGCCATAACTACATTTGACAAAAACTGGTCACATGGCGCTTGCAAATCAATACCGAATTCCAGAGCAGATTCCACATTCCATTCGTAAACATTCCCTAGTAATCTGTGAAACAGAATCCCAGGTAGACTCGAATATGACACTGCACATCACTTATACATTAGATATAACCAATTAGTTATTGGTTAAACCATTGGAGTGTTCCAAACAATGATATAATCAATGATGTGTTCCATACATTTTATCACATTTATAAAGACGTTATTTGTAATACTGTATTTTATACGAGGTCCTGGGGCTTTCCCCCATGACCCAAGGTTATTCGCAATATATACATGTATATAAATATATAAGTTACGCTCACCTTCCTAACTGCACTCGAACGTTTCGGTATGGTATAGGAGTTTCCACGAAAAATTTACTTATTTCTTGCAATACCTCAATGAACAGATCTCCACCACGCCACTGAAGGCTAGTGACAGCCAATTCAAAAAATGACATGTTGCTGAAAACATGCAAAAAACATTAGACAAATTCCTAAGAGATCCGATTCTATTTATTAAATATATGCACCCTTACTTGTGAGCCTCTACCGAAGTTGTCTGAGCAGATTCCAAACTATTAACAAATCTTTGTTGGAGAAATTGAACGAAAAAGCGCATTTTGTTACCATCCCTGTTATTCTGTTTCATGGAAAAAAATTACACCGTTAAATTAATAAGAATACACCCCTAGGCATACAACAGCAACAGTGCATTGACTTTTGTGAATTACTATTGGCAGTGACATGGCAGCAATCCAGTAGTCGTAAGTTTCTTGTGTGACATTATTTAAACAGTCGTTGACAACCGGCTGTAGATGTTCCCAAAATGTTTTGATTTTCTTGTCACTCCATAACTTCATCCCATATAGAACTCCCCCAATAATATTAGAAACGCATCGCTGTTTCCACTGATCCTTATCTTTGGTCATAGGGAGGAGCAACTCCAAGAGTAAAGCTAGAGCTTCCGGGCCATTGTTCCTAGCAATAAGCTGAACCAAATACGGAAAAAATCATACAAATGTGTAAACAAATGAGTAAAATATTAAATATTACTGAGGCATATCATGCAGTTAGTAATTGTAAGCAAGGACAACAGAAACAATTGTAAACCTTTGCAAAACTTGTTCGCTTCGATCCAATCCCTTTAGTTTTGTCCTCTATGCTCCAAAGTTCCAAGAGTTTAACTATGTACTCCCTATCCCGTAAGTATTTAGAAGTTGTAATGAGAACGGTCTGGCAACCCTCCGACTGGTCTGATACATCTTCGAAATTTTCCGGGCAAACTTTCAACTTTAATTGAGTTGGGAGAGAAGTAAAACCTTGATAGCACTTATGAACCACTAAGTCATCTGGGCTTGTTGTGCTGTGTGTCGGTGTTTCGGAAAATTCTAGAGCATACTTCCCTTTAGACGGCCTTGACCTGTATTGCAGCACGGATCGAATTGTTTCCCCAGGCGCTAAGTGTACACCTTTAGACGTTTCTACTGTGTAAACGTTGTAATTTCGCTTAAATAGTGACAAAATCCACGGGACAGCTGACAAGCCGATCTATGCAAAATTTCATTAAAAATATTGGGATCAGAGACTTTGTCTGATGCACCACATACCTACCTCTAATACTCAAATATTTTTTCACCATGATTTTAATATAATATAAATGCAAACAAAATGCAAAACAAAATACCCTTTGAATGTCAATAAATTGAGAGACCAAAGCCTTGTAGAAGAAATTAATGACATCAACACGAATTGGAACTTCTTGCACTACCAGAACACTGAGCATTTCTGACGACAGGAGCTGTTTTCTCCAGTGACTGAAATGAAAAAAATACATCCCAAGTTACACAATGAGTCCTACAACAACTAAAAATGTATATTATTCTATTTAAACAAAACTTAATCGCCAGAGCAAGACAATCATACTTACGCATTTGAACTCGGGCCAAACTCCAGAAGCCCATCAACAAGTTGGTTGAAAAAGCCTACATTTTTACTCATGTCTAATTTAGGAATTTTCCCTTCCAGCTCTTTCCACTGGGACTCTTTGAGCAACTCCTTAGCTAAGCGGTTCGCTTGGGACTTCGCCTGAAAACAATTGAGTGACCCAATTTACCCAAACTTATCCCCACTGAACACTGAACTTATTTAAAGAAAGAAGATCAATCAAAAATCATTTGTTTGAACTGTGAACATCCAAAGCGATTATATGTAATGTCAGTAATATTCAAAACTTACAGGGATTCGATCTTCAAAAGGAAAAAATATGAAATCCCGAGCGATGATCCTCTGAATGTGATGCATACAAAGGATGATAGAATTCTTTTCTGAAAATGGACTGCGTAAAAGCGCCATCCAAATTCGGCTCAATTGTTCCCACGAATTTATGAGAATCGGCGAGCATTTCGATGACTGAAGAACAAATAATGTTCCCTGCAAAAATAACACTTTTGATTATGCCTTCCTAGACAATACATAGTTATCCTTTCTTTGAGGTGCACTGATACCTTGTACTCGTGATGAGGAACCCCATCCTGGAGCTTTTCCAGAATATAAGGGGTAACATATCGGCAAAGGAAGCCGGAAGACCAGTCTAAGTAACGGCAGTAACGCTGCTGTGCAACGCCACGAACCTTTGCGTAGCGATTTACACAGAGGGAAAATAGTTTTTGTAAAACTTCCAAATGACTTTCCGTCCATGTATTACAAGCTGCAGCACTGAATTCAATATTGGAAAAGGGTTAGCCCAACATCACAGTTCTAAATCTCATTCGATATTTTTAGAAACTACATATAAAGTAATATTAAATATGAAATCCACATTTACCGAACTCGTTTCAAATGAAGACTGTATGCCCGGATGACTGTTTTAAAGCGAGTATATCGCTTTTTCGGATCCAATGAAGATACATCTTCCGGTACATTAGCAGTTATCTTTTTAATTTTCTGAGCTACTACCATATACCGACTACCGGATTCTATGCACGGAACAATTAAGGAGTCCAATCCCTAGGCAAGGAGACAAAGTAAATATTAAAATGGTGTACAAATAGTGAGTAGCTGCCTACAGTAAAAAGAGCCAAAACGACAATAGTAATTATTTTTCACTAAATGTACTCATGGTGATTAGTATGAAACAGCAAAAACATTTACCCGAATCACAGCGACAAACGCATCCGTATCATCCGGCTTGAACTTTTCTAAATATCCCTGAACCTGGATAAGTATATCAAAATATTTCCTCTTCACGTTCTCCCCTGTTCCAGGGAAAGAACTATCGAACGAAGGCAAGCCAAAAGTGTACGGATCGGAAGAAAAATCAACTATGCTGTCATTTCTGAAAATTTAATACAAAATTAACACGAAATATTTATTCAATTAACATAATTAATAATAATAATAATATTCTATTTTATGAAAATTGCAACAATCGAATCATAAAGGTGCCGCTTACGGAACAATAGGCGTATCATTCCAAAATGGTAAAATGACCGAAATGCCATCGTAACATGCCTGAAGTATTTGCATTCGTTTAAGCAGGCTTTTGTTGAGCTCCTCATTGGCTTCAGATAGACTGGGTATCTTCTCAAAGTCTCCGGAAAACTGAAGGAACTTTTCAAAGAAGATCTCCTTGGCCCATGCCAATTCTTCAATGGTAGGTGTATGCCAATTTATTTTTGTATCTTTCCAATGACAATACCTTCCCCAATCCTATTTATATTAAGATTTGAATACTTGAAAAAAAGCAGCGAATCGACTTAATCGGATATTAAATAGAAATATGCATCACAGCATGAATATTGAATTTTTTTGCACAAAGCATCTAACTAAATTTTAAAAATTCACGCAAGTCATTTACCTCAAAGGCCAAGTAATTTGGGTCATCGAAGTCCTTATCCGCCAGTTTATTTTCAATGGGGTAAATAAATACCAAAGAATTGAGCAGTCGAGTGAGAATGACGCTTACTAAACCATATCCTTTCTTTCCATTTAACTTTAAAGCTGCACTGAGCATAGATTCCACTTCTCGTCGATACTTGATCAACTCTGAGCCCACCGACTCCATTATCTTAAAACCAAGGTTTTAAAGGTATTAAACAAACAATAAAACAAACGTTACAATGAATCTGATAGTTATGCGATAAATGGTATTCATACATAAGATAAAAGTAGTAAATGGAACTGCAAAGCTTTATCCAGATCCTCATCATCCAGTATGTCATGAGTGACCAAATGCTCCACTGAGGAACAGAGCCTGGGGAGGAGTTTTGGCAAGAATATATCTGGTCGAGACTGTTATTTCAAGAAAATTAACAAACATTGTACAAAACTCAAGTGGAAGTACTGACGACGGTGAACACAGACAAAACAACTGGAAAACATTTATATTGGATAAAATCTCTTACAACAGCGTAAGCCTGACAAATGGCAGCGAAAAGTCTTCCCGAAACATCTGTCTCCAAAGTATGGCTCAGTGCAAAGGATACTATCTTTTCCACTGCAATCTTGCATATGGCCGTGGATGAATGAGTCGCCAAGGGTCGAAATACTGCCCAAATGATTCGTTGCAAGGATATATCCTCCATGTTAACACTATTGGCTATTCGACTATCTGCCATACGAGTATTTTCGTGAGCACGGTTTTCTATCAGAGTGAAGACACGGTCTAAGAGCTGCACAACGAAGTCATCAAATCCTCCAGTTCCGTGACATATCTCCCTTTTTGTCTGCAGCATATGTAAAAAAAATTAAATGAAATGTTTCTGTAGAGAAAATTTCACATGATTACCCTTATATACTTGACATGTATTGGTGATATCTTACGTCATCCTCAATATCGTCGGCCAAGGCAGAACAATCCACAACATTGATGTAGCTGACGACAATACACAGACAACTGAGAGCGGTGAGAGTCTTAGTCATGTCATTTGGATCGATTGCAGGAAGCAACGAGGATGCGAAAGGAAGTATTAAATGTCTCCCGTCATAACCATCTGTTTCATTTCGACTGGCAACGGTCATGTTTATTAAGACCATCACCCATCGCATGGTGGTCATGTACTTCTTGGACTCAGTCAGAGTTTCTACCATACCAGAATACCTAATGGACGCATCCAAAAACATTTTTCTCAAATATCTGTATATATTATAATTCATCGAGTTTTGTTACTATCATTTATGACTAACTTTTCCATCACTGCTGGAATGATGACTTTTGGTCGCAGTACAGCCAAAGATTTGAGCACGTATCCTCCAAAGACTAAATCCAAGTAAAAGTCAAGAGCAAGACTCGTACAAATTTCTACGAAAGTATCAATATCTTCCTCGGTTAATTTTTTGTCATCAGGAGTTGCCATCCACCAACGATCTTTCTCCAAATATTTTTCCCTAAGTAGCACAAATTCAATTAGTTATCTCCCTATCAGAATTTCCTACGAATTCCTAACAATATTCTGAATTCCCGGCTTGATCTTATCATACCTCTTGACTCTTCGGGTGAAGTTCTCAGCAAGTTCCCGTAACAAATTAGCCAACGTATTCGTCCATCTACCCGCATTTGCGGGATTGTAATATGTCTCCAAAGATTTAATAAATGTTCGTAGATAATTCAGAGCAACTGGATTATTTCCCTGGAAATCAAAAGCCAAAACTTGAAAATAAATAAAGCTTTATGCGATAAATCGTTAGTATATTTAGGTATTTACACATACAAATACAACATTATAACTTCAAAATTACCAAAGTTGAGACAATCCACCGCGCAGTGCTTGCACACTCATAGGTTTTGCATGACACCAGTGTCCCACTGCTTTTTCCACTCTTGAAATAAACAGGAAGATCCAAATTTCTCATTAAACGGGCATACACCGAGGGAAGGTAGGGATCCCAGTCAAACTTCCCTGGCATATTCCAAGCAGCACTTGACAGAAGGTTCATCATAGCCTATATTCAAAAAGACTTGTCATTTAAACCGCAAAAGAGGTGAAAAAGTTCCTTCGTTATCAAAAAAGCAGACACAAGCACTACAGACACATACCCATTCCCACACAGGGTGGTTATTCCAACAATCGTGGAAGCTTAGGAGGAATTTCATGAATTCGCAAATTTCTTCTTCGCACTCAGAATTTTGGAAGGGTATGAATATACGCAGCATTTCCAAGCCGAAATTCATTTTCAGCGCTGCTGGGCAGAGCATTGGAGAAAATTCTGCTATTATTTCTTGCAGGCTATCCTTTGGGAAGTACCTTAAAAAATTTGAGAGCACCCATTGTAAATCTTGCATGCGTAGTGGACAATCTATATCTAAAATGCTACACACACGCGAAATTTGGTAACAAAATTAAAATAGCAAGACTTACAAACTGCATAGTCGAATGGTGTCTTTCAAAGCTGCTTCTAATTTCCTAAAAAGTAACCAATGGATAAAGAAGTTACACTAACGGCCCAAAATTCAAAAACACTGATTTTAGGTTATTTAAAAACCGCGAGCCCAACTTACGAATTGGCTGTGCAGGATAAGGAGTATTTGCGATGATACACCCAGCGATCCAGAGTCTGATACAAAGGGCGCCAAGCAATAGTTAGATCTTCGCGAGTCAGTAAATTCTGTTTCCTTTAAACATACAGAAAATGAGAAAATGATGAAATACTACATACGATTGTCTGACCACAACAACTAATTCCAACATAAAAAATCTACTTTAAAAGCGTCTGAAGCAACTCCGTCACATCCGTCACAATCGCCAAAGGTAGGGTTTCCATCGTCAAAACTTCCAGCATAAGTTCAATCAGCTTCACATGTTGCTCTTTCGTAAACTTCCGGCCGTACATATCAATATAACTGAATAAAATATACAAATCGTTTAAAAAGTTGTTCATAACCTTCCCCGTACTTCTCCCCCAAACAATGCCAAATTTTACAAAACTGATCAAAACTCACGAGCCCAAAGACTTAGTATATAGTGAAAATCCACTCAGTAGATCTCGAGCTAATACTGCTTTAGATAAATTCAGCAATGTCTTGTCCAACAATTCCTCCGTCTCTTTCTCCAACTCGCTTTCATACGGCAACAAATGGATGAATACATTTTGTTTCTGATACTTGGACTTCAAGTTTCCTTCACTATCCACTTCAAATCTTCTATTCTCATCCAGCGTTTCTAAAGATGGGGACGAGCCCAGATCGTCCACGTCCATCGGTTCCGGTGATACCATTTTGGGGTTTTCAGCACAGCTAAAAAATTTTTAGTAAAAATTATATCACAAATTATATCAAATTAATTACATTCAATCTTACTTTTTTAAATAGTTCTCAAAACCCTTAAGAATAATAATCTCAAACTCATTTCCCTTAGTTTACCTTCCAGCAAAACCCTTGTATTCTCATGTAGGCTTCCCTACACACACAAACAACCACAACCGGCACAATAGCGAGTCCCTACCTATAGTCCCTCCAATTTCCAAATATTACCACTTTCAAAACTGACCTAATTTCAATTATTGACAGTTCATACAATTTCAAAAAATAAATACTCTCTCAATCTCAAAATGTGATGATACAGCTTCAAATTTATGACCTCACAATTCCCACTTGTTACTCTAGTTATGCCCAAGTTCCGTCACTTAATGACGATTTAAAAAGTCCAACACTTTTTAATATTCGTATACAGCCTGTATCTTTCCACTATCTATATATATTGTTAAGAATGTAAACGTTGAAAGTCATCAACATGACAAGCAAGAATTATTATTCAATCCAAACCAAACAGTCGCTTCGTCCCTTGTCACAATCGTCGAGGTATGTATAGTTGTTAAAAAATTTTATATCACAAATCACAATATTTGGAACTGTCAGCACTCAGCACTGCTCCCTTCTAATTATACACTGCATGTAATGTTTATTTCCACTTGCAATTATTTTAAAACCCAGGCTTCTTTTTCTCGCTTCTTCTTTTATCCAAAGCTATTAAGGTGTTCACATTTGATTATACTGAATAATGTTATTTAAACGTAGATATGTATATCTACGCCGATGCTAACTTCAACTTCAACATCAAGTTCAAGTTGCATTTAATTTGTATGTATATTACCACCGCATCGTGTAAAAAGTATGTAATGAATGTAACGATGATGGAACAAAATTCTTTAACTGGTTTTAGCTCATATTGTGAGCCAAAATGATGACTCTGGAAACACGCGACCTTTAGTGTATTCGCCTGGTGTATATAATGCGAAAAACTGCTACGTAAAAGAACAGTCACATGTCACATTGACAGGTTTATTACAATGGTTGGATACACAATATAATCGACATTGAGTAGTGCAATTTCAAATGTAGCGCTATAATAAGTTTGAATGAATTTTCAAAGAGGCAGGAACGGATGAATTTGAAATTGGAAACGCCACCGCCGGGATTCAGAAAATAACTCGGACGTAGGACAAAACAAGGGTGATTTTTGGTACTCGTACCTCGTACTTACTGAGTTTTCCTGTAATCTCAAAGGAGTTTCGGATTTCGGCTGTATAGAGTAAGGTGTAAATTGGAAGCTTAGAGAGTTAAATAAAATATTGATTACTGTGATTGTTTGCTGAAGAAAGGTGGAGATAAAGTTGGGGCACTGGGTTCGCTTGAGAGGGTTCAAAATCCCAGTTTGGAGATTTGCAAGTTTTTGACTGAGACCTGAAAAAGTACATAATGGGCGCTACAAAAATCAGTGATTATCGGGATCAGCTATTTAAGGTAAACGACAGAGAGATTATTGCTGAAGTATAGTTGATGTTGGTGAGGAGTGAGGAGAGGCTAAATCGAGATGAGATGGAGATATGTGGTGGATTTATTAATATTATGCTTAATTAATTATATTGTTTTGCGTATTTTAAGGGGTCCCAAACAGAACTTGAGAAGCGACTGGGCCAGTCCTGTACGTTGTACATTGGGAATTTGTCCTTCTACACGAGAGAGTACCAGATCCATGAGCTGTTTTCAAAGTGTGGGGATGTTCGGAGAGTTATTATGGGGTTGGATCGGTTCAAGAAAACTCCATGTGGCTTTTGTTTTGTCGAGTATTACACGAGAGAGGAGGCCGAGTTTGCAATGAGGTATATCAATGGAACTAGATTGGATGACCGGGTTATTCGAACTGACTACGATGCGGGCTTTGAGGAAGGTCGGCAGTATGGAAGAGGCAAGACCGGTGGACAAGTTCGGGATGAATTTAGAAAGGATTATGACCCGGGTAGGGGTGGATATGGGAAGATGTTTGGAAATATGGAAACTATTTGAATAATTATTACTTGTGTGTACATCAGTTATTACTTGTGGGCAAGGTTTTATTCGATTTGATTCGTTTCACTCCTGCTGAGTGAGTGGTTTTATTACTTTATTACTTTAAACTTTAATATTGTTTGGTTGTATGTAGATTCTGTAGTTGTTAATTTTTCTTTTGAGTATGTACACTGAAATATGTTAAGTGTAAGGACTTGGTTAGGATTTTCTTCTGTAGGAGCAGCTTGTTGCGTGTGACTATACCAGATGTATGTATTGAATATTTAAGTATGTACTATTATGCGTCTTAAGTTCGAATGTAATAATTGGTTGTATGCGTATATGCATAAAAGGGTTAGTTTACGTGAGTTTGTACTTTTAAAATCTGGAAATTAAACTATGACAGAATAAGTGTATGTAAAGCAAATCTAATATTCTTATCGTGCACACTTTTCAATATGTCACCGTCACCTATTCTGCGTAAGGCTGGTCATTATTAAACAAAACACCGCTTTAATGAAAACCGCATGTTAGATTTCATGTCGCGACTTTACCGTCTGAACCACTGTTTCAGTTACTCCTGCTAAACTGATAACTGTCGTGGCTAAACCGCTCAACCACTTTAGGTAAGCTCTTCCTCCTATAGTGGGATGTGAATGCGGATACTTTATTATTTCTGTAATTTACTAGCAGTTTTTCAGGTTTGTTGGAATTACTTGCATCAGCCATCTTCACCATTGAATTAGTAGTGATGCTTTCTCCAGTCAAATATTACTTTTTGGGTATTCTCTCTGTCCTCATCTTGAGTGAAATTGGCATAGAAGCGAATGAAAATTCAAGAAAAAAGTTTAAATGGAATTTGAAACGTCAAATTACGTTTCCTAATACCAACGGAATCAATCCATCAGCAAGTTTACCCACACGAAATAGCAATCCTGTGTGGCAAGGACGAACTGTACCTTACCTGCTGGACTCGAATTTTGGTGCATGCGCTGAATTGTTAGCTAATTCTCAAAACAGTACGCCATTTTAATTTTTAAATCTATCCTTTTGGTTTTGATTATGCAGATGAAAGTGAACAACGAATTATACTGGGGGCAATGTTGGACATAAGCTCTAGAACTTGTCTCACTTTTAAACCCAAATGGAGCAGTGAAGCCAAATATATTAACTTCACCAAGGGCCAGATCTGCCGTGCAAACAAAGTTTTGACAAATAATCAAGACCAGGACGTAAGGGCAAATTATTTATTTTAGTGTCGAAATTATTGACTGCCCATAGTGTAAAAGGATTTTTTAGAATTAAAAAATATCGTCATTAAATTGTTTTCTCAGGAACGTCAAATAACTCTTGGGAGTCAATGCCTTAAGCACAAAGGAGTCCAAGGTCTACTTCTGGGCCTGCTCGGACTACCCCCTGTTGAAATTCGTTTGTTTTTGAACCTTCATAATGAAAATACGGGTAATAAGTTGTATAAAATAAAAACCATTTCAAAAAAATTGCTTGCTTTAAAACATTTCTCAGTTTATAATTTCTATGCAGGCGCAGGGAGCCAAAATTGGGTGCGATCGGGATCCAGGACGTCACTGAGACCATCTTTACCTTCTCTCTGTACCCTGGGCCCTGGACAACCTATGAGTTAAATAATACTCAGAAATTGTACCCCTCCATCAAGCAGTGTCAAGAGCAACAACTGGGTAGATGCATCGCAACTTTCATTGATGTAAAAATAATTAGTCAGCATTGTCTATCGTTTCCATATGAACATTTAATTGATTATGACCCCATTAAAAACGAGATGCCAAAAAACGTTGCTTGGCGCAGAGCACTTCACTTATCGAATTAATTTTTAAATACGGAAAATTCACGCATACACACACCCATTTTTTCAATTTTTATTCTGCTCTGATATTCATCTGTGATTACCTTACCAGTGCAGTAGCAAATTCTCAGACGACTAGAAACTTTGTGTAACAATAACAACTATTAAAACTAACAAGCATTATACTGCAAACGCCCGAACTATATGTATTTCGTATGTATAGTTCTAATGCTTTTCAAGCATCCGTAAAAGTTATTGTTCGTCAGGCACATTACCTCCCCTTCCCTTTTATCACCATTATATCGTCACTGCGTAGCCGTCGTTAATATGCGCTATACGCAATAAGACAGGCAGTCAGGTTACATTGCCAGTTTAAAAGTAGAGTTCATTTATTAAAAATGGCATTAATGGAAATCTCTCTTGCGTTAATCACTAGCTTTTGGGTCTTTACAATTATGGTTACAGCTGCAGATCTGGGCAAGCCCAGCTTTAGCGATATGAAAATACAGTACGGTTCCTTTCCTGGCATATTATATTGATAATCAATGTATATAACTTGAGACTTACATAGTTTCGAGCCCTGTGACATTTCGTATTTCTTTTGTACTTCAATTTTGAAATATTTTCAGAGTGGAATCTCACTCTAGGGATTACAGAACTGGGCCTGTGAACGGTTTCTTTATGTTGTCGAATCGTGACCAGGTAAGTATGGATTTTAAGATATTTATTATCTACGTATTCACAAAAATGTTTTTCCAAGTTGAACTTTTGCAATACGATGAGAGACGAGCATTGGCAGCAATTTGTTATTTATTTCATTGTTTATAGCTCCGTTTCACGATAGAACATCCGGGTGACGATAGTATTTGGAAATGGCATATCGCTACCTCTAACGCGAATTTAGATGAAGGGAAATTGTGCGATTTATCCAGAATTTAGTAAGCCGACCTAGACCTTGTGAACATTCATTTTAATTTTATTCAGTTGTTTCACTGTAGTTGGATGCTGTAAAATTTTTCCATGTATGTATTTAAATACCAGTACCACTTTAAAAAGCTCTGCTATTGTGCAAGTAATACATATATAGAATGATATCATCGAAATGATTTCGATGCCTGTCGACCAAATTTTACTCAATGGATGGGATTTGTGACCAATGTTTCGACCGTGTGTTTTCATTGCAGCGGTCGAGGTGAATCTGTATCAGCAATTTGCTTCGGAGAGGAAGGAGTTTACTATGCTTGTGCACAAAAAGTCGCTGTTAATTCCGTACCCCAAGAGGAGCAAAAATTATTGGATGAGTACTTCAATAGCAATCGATCAATTTGCTACGTAGAAGATTCTTGCAATGAGATATTTTACATCGTCCCTCCTAAGAGGTAAAGCCATTTTTACTGTATATATATTTAAGATTACGAGGCATGCACATATTTTACAAGAAACGGCATAATAATTTCTAAAACGTTTCAAGTTTAACTTCTGACAAAAGCGTGGTCCAAGAGCTTGCAAAAAAAGTTGATGTCATGTCAGACCCGTTTGAAATTATTTCAACACAATATTGTTTTCTTTGGGCTTACCAGATTGAGGAGATGGGCAAAGGTATTTTAATCCCATAAATATCAATCTTAATATTTTTTCTCTCCAACAAAATCAGCTGCAGCCCTAAGAATGAAAGAATAAATAATAGTAAAGAGTCTTAGAAATTAATTGTCCATACTTTCACTCAACTCACAATTGCATTTATTTCACAGTTGGGTATGTTTTTACTGAGCCGGAGCCCACGGGAAATGAAGGATCACATATCAAATACGTGGGCAACGACAAATCTCAAAATAGCTCTTCTTTGCAATCTCTAAAACTTTGATTGCGTTGATGATCAAACTTTATTTTTTACTTTTAGCGGGTTTCCATGTGGATAACCGCAGCAAATGCCATGAGTGAATCGGAACTTTCTCATAAACTACCTCAGACTCGACACGCTAGTATGTTGACTCGAGAATTCAAGTTGAAAGGTAATATGCTGGATTTTGTACCATTTTCAGAGTTTATTATAGCTTTGTTTCACCAGTGCAGTGTAAAGCTGGTTTCGCATAGCCTAAATTAGTCGCAGTCGCTTAGGGACTTCATCTCGAAATCCCTGTCACATTTATCATTCACTCTCAAAATTGGCTAAAAACGGAGAGCTAATGCGAATTTAAAGTAATTTTCTTCAAAAATTTTAATCCCGATTTGTCATGCAAGCGCCTGTACTTGTTTTTAAAAGTTTCGTCGCTCAGCGAATCGCTGAGAAAAATCCCTAAGGGAAACTATCTTAACATTTGATATAATTGCATACTCCCTGTTACCCCTGAAAGCACACAAAGTTCTTGTGATAGGATTATCAACAGGAATCACCACTAATGTTAGGATAAAATATTGGTAAAAAAGTTGGCTCTTTTGAATACTGTAATACTGTCTATCATGAGCAGGTTACAGTTAAAAAAAGCAAAAGGTGCTGTTTGTTATGTTATGAGGCTCACTCACAAGTGGTTTTTGCAAATGATGGAGTAAAAAGTGCAGAAGCACTCGAATTTACTCTATTAATATACACCTCTAAGCTATCCTCTAGGCAGAAAATATAGGTAGGAGGCTGGGTTTTGGTTCCTTACATAGGTGTAGGAGGTGAGTTCTCTTAATAAAAACTCTTAAAAAAGATATTTTTGTGCTCAATAGTGGTAAAAGCGGAGAAGGGAAAAAAGGAACTGATCTTTCCACTCCCAGAAAATGAATTTTTTAGTTCCATTTCTAATGAATTTCTAATCCTATTCTAGCCCTTCTAATCCTTGTCCAGATGGGAGGAAAATATGTCCCAACTTTTGGGGTTAGAAAGCATTTGAAAAGGAGTAGAAAGGGATTAAAAAAGGATTAGAAATTCATTAGAAACGCAATTGAAAAATTCACTTCAACTTTTTCCTTGCGGAAGGATAACAAGTGTTTTCCCTAAACCTTGTTTTCAAATACGTCGATTCTTTTTGAATTTCGAACGTCAAAAATAACCAAATGTTTTCTGCAGGCTTAACTCCTTGCCTCAGGCTAGCCCATCAGGTAATCCTAATGACATGTTTTGCACCACATATGCGACAATGTAGAACAAACTTTCGTCACCCACGCTAAAGAAACCATGTGGAACGAATGGAAGCGATGATATTTAATACATATTTTTTTAATCCAGGCTATCGAGCTCTTACACGCCCACCCAAAGTTTATGAACGATGACCTTGGCCAGTAAGTTTATCCTCAACTAAAAATTTCCAGTGAAATGGCTGCCAATTTTGTATAAGCTATAAGCTGTCATATTATCCATTCATATTTATTTTCATCGAAACAGATATAGAAATTCTTAGATTTTCGTTTATGATATTATGATACGAGCTTTGTCCAAGAAGAATAATATTACCATCCGCATTTGCAGATGGCTTAATTTCTAGTAGTGTAATAAAAAATTTCGTCGGCGAAAGTCCAAAAGGAGCTACATGCAGAAATCTCTTAAACGGGATTTAGCATGTACTACAATGCTTAAGCGAGCTCTGCGTATAGCTCCTTTTGGAATTTCGCCGACGATATCTTTAATCGTACACATCTACGTTTTAATGAAGAGGATTTTACTGGACTCAAGATTTCATTGCACGGACAGATTCAACTGCTTCGACCTTATCTGACATCTCGTGAGTACCGATTGTTAAGTACAAGTAAAAGTTTTTTTTAGTAAATACCTAATGTGAAGAGAGTGTGTACTACGCACGCGAGGGCAATTAATACAAAAAATAAGATAAAATAATAAATAAATTGTAAATTCCTTTCTTTTTCCTACTTCTCAAAATTGTAGCTTTACCATCGCTTCGAAACAGCACATTGGCATATATGGATGCTTCGTGGCGTAAGTTGATGAGTCGCAATGGAATGGCACGATTGTATGAGTACTCTTACAAAACACTAAGTATTTTAATACTCATGCTTATTGACAGGTTGATTTCATTTCAGGGAAACTCGCGTCATTCTTGATCCTCGTCAGTTCAGTTTCGTAAGTCCTGGCCGAAATGATCCCCAGAAGATTAACATTGCTAACAGTGATATGTCGGAGGTGCAGATGCAATTCGTTCAAAATAGACTGAAGCATATTTTTGGACATTATGTACGCAACATTCTGAATAGTAAATGACGTTAATATTTTAAGGGATCAGAGTTTGGACATGGTGCAGACTAAACAATGCATTGAAAACCTGCATGAGTATTTGGCATATTGAAACTTACATAGGCACAGTATATCGGTCGACCCTGGGAATATGAAGCAGCAAAGCATCGCAGGGATGTAACAATTTTCCAAAACCCTTGCATGACCCTCGAATTTGGATTTGCAGTTCGTGGGGTGACCTACATGGCACAAGATTGGTTGTCAGATAGAAGTGATGACATAACTCAAATCACTCTACCTCGTCTGGACGAGGACGTGTATCTTGACAATACAGGACAACATGACGAAAATGCAACCGATCTAGCCACTGTTTGTGAAATATTTTTACATTCAAGATTTTATCAAAACTTTTCTAAATCCTTCCAGAATTTTTTTCCATCGAGCCTTTTGCTTTACAGGGGTACATCAAAGTCGTCGATTTCGCCTTTACTCCAACTCACATGGTAATGTTTTCGTAACGGGTCTAGGACAACTCATCCAGTAACTTTCTCAACCATCGATTCTAACCAAAACATTTTTAACCAAAATCCATTTTAACCAAATAAAATTCGACCAAAATAAGTTCAACCAGTAACTTTTTTAACTAAAAGCCATTTTAACCAAATAAATTCAACCAAAATAAGTTCAACCAGTAACTTTTTTTTAACTAAAAGCCATTTTAACCAAATAAATTCAACCAAAATAAGCTCAACCAGTAACTTTTTTAACCAAAAACCATTTTAGCCAAAGAAAATGCAACCATTATAAGCTTAACCACTAATATTTTTATTCTAAAACAAAGTTAACCCAAATAATATTAAACAATAACATACTTAACCAATAATTTCTCATTTTTTTTAATATTGACTAAAATTAATTCAACCAAAGTAATTTCATCCAAAAATATTATTCATCCTTTACAAAAAGTAACAAAACTTATTTCAATCAATCCAACCAATAAGTGTGCAAATAATGTAAACAACCATCGTTGAAAGTTTGGATAAACTTATTCCCCTTTCTGGATAAATTATTTTTAGACGAAATTATTTTTGGTTAAAATAATTTTAGATGAAAACGTTTTTGGTTAACTTGGTTTTGGATGAAATATTTTTTGGTTAAAATAATTTTGGATGAAATATTTTTTGGTTAAAATAGTTTTGGATGAAAAAGTTTTCGGTTAACTTGGTTTTGGTTGAATTATATTTGGTTGGAATCAGTGACTGAAAAGATTTTTGGATGAGCTGTCCGGCTCCCGAGCTACTGTTTTGCTAATACTGCTGGCAAAATGTAGACATTCGGTTCAAATAAATATATGATCAAAAGCATCGTCACCGCGACAAAACATTTTGAGCTTTATTAGCAAAATTATAACTTCAATTTGGGATTTGGAGAAAGACAATTATTGTTGCCAAAATTTCGGACTTTGCATTCGAAATTATGACCGATGTGATAAAAATTTTGGCCGCTGCGTTGTGAACGAAATTGCGGCCGATGTTTTTATAAATTTTTCACTGCTTAAAAGTAAACCGAAATGTTGTGTACCGGTCGCTGCACACTGCTGACTATTGTATATTTTGTTCTACATTTCCAATTGCCATGAATACACCTAACAAATTAACATATGAAAAGTAATTGTGCAGGTGGCGCTGATGTCGGATGCAAGCATCTTTTTTCATCCAACCTCAGTGATTTACAAAGGCTTCGGCTTTACTCGAAACTTGAAATTTTATAGGCCCGGTGCTTTAGTATCCCGTCGCTGGTGCGCGTCTACAGTGACCCCAAAAGTAACAGAATTTCATCCAGCATGCATAAATAGAATAGGAGTCACTACCGCTGCTATTTTATTTTCACAAATCCCTCACTTATAGGAGCATAACATGGTAGTACCAGTCTTCAACATCCAGGGAAGCTTCCTAATCATTCAAATTATTCCAGTCGAGGAAACGAGTATGTTAAAGAACAAAGAACTGCTATCTGCTTTATCTCTTTTCAGTTCTATAATATGAAAGTAAAAATGCTTCTTTGTCGAAAATCTAAACTATTTTAAAATCCCTGTCAGAATCCTTATGGATGCCTAAGCCCTCTCACAGTTGTCTGAAGCACCAAATCTCAGAAGAGGAGAGTAAGAAGAACAGCAAGAAGAAAAAGGTTGCTGAAGCTGAAGATGAAAATAGTGAGGCTTATAGCCAGAAGGTTCTCAATAAACAACGAGAACTTCAGGATGCCATGGAATTCTGCATTCATCGGAAAGAAGCTCCAAAAGTAAGTGCCAAATTGGATGAACTGAAGGCGCTGTTTGAGCAGAAAGAGAAGGAGTGTAAAACACTTCTACCTGAAACTAACGAGAATCAAAAAGAAAAGAATCTCGACTCACTTGACACATTTTGGTTATCTGGACACACGTTGATTGATGAGGACGACCCTCATTTTATGTATGACAAGGTGGGGGCATCCTCCTTTCGCACCACCAGCACTGCTAATTACAACTCCCACATATCCTATGAAGTTGACAGGAGAGGAGCCAAGTTAAAACAGGTAAGACACAAAAGTCTTTTTTCAGTCAAATATTGAAAAAAAATCACGTAATTGGGTAGAGCGTGCATGGTTCAAACCGGATTGTGTAATTTGGATCTATATGTATGTCGAAATGGGCAAAGTAATTTGCACACTTACTCGTTAAATCAATTATGTCCGGTATCCTAACCCCATCCCATCTTGTATATAGTTCAGTTATTTGTAACATCCCTTTTCCTATACATAGTTGTTTGAAGAGCAAGGACTTGAAGTAAAGGCGGAAAAAAGAATCGCTGGTAAAAAGGAGTTTGTCTGGTTACACGATGTTCAATTTGAAGCTGAGGAGCGTCGGTTTATGTTGGCAGTGGAGCTGAAAAGTAACAGTCTTAAATTCACGGATTTTTCCATGGCTGTGCTAAATTTTGTGATCTTAAATGAGCCTATAGTCATTGAAAGGAACTTAGAAAGGGATGAAGTAGAGGTAGACCCATTGTTCTCCGGTACTCTCGTTGTTCAATTCGGGACGGAAGAGGAACCTGAAAATAAGGAGCGATTGAAAGGAACCATCCGCTCTTACACTACCAACACGGCACTGGGAAACTACGTTTTACACATACAATATTATAAAGGAACAAAGCCTCTAGATGTCATGCTATATGGAACCATGGACGGATCACATGCACGCCCTCTTACCTATTACAACGAACCTCCCATGCTTGGCAAAAAAGTCATCCCTAAAGTTCGATTCACAGGACAGCATGCGGTGGACAGTAGTGAGACAACCGGGGTGCTCATGTTAGTTGGTCATTTTTAAAAATTCACCATTAAGATAGCCGTCCTTGCTCTATCCTAAAAAAAGCAACCGTATACTCGTATCTGGTATAGTTGACATGTATTACATTTTTATTACAGACCAGATATGACAATGACTGAACATGGTATAATAAGCGTGCTCTTAAGAAAGGTGAGTTCCTCGTATAGTTATGTGTTTGGGAATCATCGGGAGAAATGGTCGAGACGGACATGACAGAAACGACTTTTAAGCATGTCCTAAAAACGACTTATAGATTTGATGGACAATTGTATGTATGTATGTATGTATGTATGGGTGGTTTATAGTCCGTCTTTCATCTTCCGGTAATTTGATGGACAATTTGATCAATGTGACCGACAAATAGCCTCGGAGAGAACTTGCGTTAATTTTGAAGGATTTAATGCGTTTAAAGAAATATAATGGTTTACGTTTACTGCAGTATAGTACATGAAATACTTAATATTTTGAATGATTTATTGTTTATAGGCAAATACATCGGATACAAATAGTCCTGTTGAAACACGTGACAATTACCCCCAATCCGTGATCATCGGCTCTATAGTGATTCCCGATCCACTTCGAAAAGTTTACCCATTCAAAGGAGATTCGTACATCTTTCAAAGAGTGACGGCAGATGGGGAGATAGTCTACGGGGAATATAGTTTCCTCAGTTGGAGTCCAGATTTTAATTTCACGGAGACGGAGACAACTACAAACTCTACTGGTAATGAGTTTGTTCCTAAACTCCTAAATATTTCTGGCACTCGCTTCCTATCCACTCCCTTTGAGAGTATGTTGAGTGGAAATGATGATGTGGACAAAACTACCTACGATGATTTTACGCTGGAAGAACCCAAGGCAGATCAAGATATTTGCCCTTATTCGGATTTCATTGTCCATAACATCCCTTTTGATTTCGCGGAAGTTGGTGGGCTATTTCTGTTTCTTTCTACCAAAGTTTATCTATGTGAAGTATATATGAAGTTGTAAAATGTTCTTACTCAAAAATCTCAGGAGATAAATTTTGCTCATTGTAATTTTTCACAGAATACAGAACCAGAATCACGGCTGAGGTTGTGTATCGCGGCACCTCTATTCCTTTGGAAGCAGATCTTCTGGTCGATTTCCAGGATAGTCATGGCATCTCTGTCACGGTTGGGGAATTATTTTTATATGTGAACCAAGTTTGAGGGCCTGAAATATTTTTTCGTGGCATATTTTTACAGATTCACTCTGCTGTGGAATCTAGAAGGGATCAGACGGTTGTTAGGAAGTCCGTGGATATTCATACATTTTTAACACCTGCTGTAAGTTTCTCGTCCTATTTTAAATTACTTACTCGATTATAGACAACTTGTCTTTATAATCTTTTCTAAGACCAGGAAATAATATTCCTTATACTTAGAAAATTTCCGCAATGTACAACTCAGATGATGTTGCCGCTAGTGAAGATGAAGATATACGAGAGGACATTGAAATATTCAGCATTACTTTGAGACCAAGTATTGTCAATTTGCATTGCCGGAAGGACCTTTTCTTTAAGGTTACTAACCGATACTGTGTGCTTTAATGAAAGTTATCGTCACTATGTCCATTTAAGGTAGTTATGTTGTATAGTAAGTAACTGTTTATATATTTTGTAGACCATTCAAATCAATGTAGGCTGCAATCCCTTTACATACATGCGTTTCATAGCGGAAGCAGTTGGGCTTCAGAAGATTCCCTTTGATCGAAATTTCCGGAACCGGGACAGTGTTTGGACAGTTTCAGAAAAAGGTGGGGAAATTGAAATCACCGTTCCTTACTCCAAGACCAGTTACCTTCAAAGGAACGATGTGCTTGAATGTGTGACGGATCCGTCAGCTCAAAAAGGCAGGGGGTATTGCAAGGTAAGGTTTTTTATTCTATTCTAAATTCTAACGCCTCGCCCCTTAAGATTTTATTAATGAAAACTGTTTGGGGTTTGTCGTTTGTGTTCTCTATACGTAATCGAAGCTTGTCAAGTACAGTTAAAATCGGTTTCTTCTTTGACAGATCCCAAGCAAATACACAAAACTTATTCAAGAAAATATGTACTCAATGCACTTTTCCAAAGTCATTGTACCAAAATTTGAGCAATTCTTAACCCGTCATGTGCGTCGTGTTACGGGAAACATCATGCTTTACAATGTCCTTGATGGGAAAATACTTACGAATACCACGTTACTAGACGCAGGCTGTAAAAATATTGGGTAAAAATTAAAAATTGTTTTGAAAAATGTTTAATTGTGCATAGTATGAATATCATGTAATCATACGAAGTTTTAATTCTGTATTTTCCAAGGTCTCATTGTGCTCCTGGCGATGAAGCATGCGGCTCCGCTGTGGATCTCACAACTACCAGCGATGCTCAGGAACTACCCTGGACCAAGGAGTTTCTGGAAAAAATAGCTTCAGGTGAGCTGGACTTTCGCACGGATGTGTACAAACATTACCGTGATTGTTTCAGTCAAACTCGACTCTCGGCTGATGGTGAGATAATCCAGGTATTTATACTAAAATGATGTCTGGTACACGTGTATTAGTAATCTGCTATTCTGCGCAGATGTAGATGTGCTTTTGTGTAGATGTGCTGGATGAGTTTTATATTGTTTCCAAAAATATTATTACTGTATCTTGTTCCATTCTATATTCTAATTCTGCTAAATCAGATACCTCAAGATCTACCCAAAAGAATGAGAAACGTCATGTATTGGGTGTTTAACACGACTAACTTCAATTCTTTCAAGTTAGAAGAAAATCATCTTCATCAAATATTTGACTAAAAATGGATACCATGAATTATGGCTTACAAATTACCTCTGATTGTGAGAATATTATTGATTATTGCAGATTTGACAAAAAGCATCGCGATATGATCTATATCATGCGAGCAGCGGTAGTGAACACACCTGATAATGCTTACACTTTCTGCAAGCGCCTCGAGACTTATTTTCTTCTTCAAGTCACAGGAATTACTCCAGCCCGCCGACCACTCCGATGGGAATTCTACTTGGCATTAATCACTTTAGTGCTCTTCATCTTTACTGCAATTTACTTTTGCTTTGCTTGTTCCAGCAAATGGAAGTCTCAGGTTTACAGTAGGAGGATCAGAGAAGAGGAGGAACGGGAAGGGAGAGAGATTGTGGCCAGAGAAAATTTGGTAAGATTCTTAAATTAACCTCTCAAAATTATTGACATTTTTAATGGTTTCCTTTTCAAAAATTTCAAATGCCATGATTTATGCTGTAACCGTGCTGTTCTTTATTAGGCGAAAGGAGAAAATTTAGCTCAATGGGCAAAGAACCTCAGAGACGTTGCTCAGCATAAGGGGGCAGGTAATCCAGTGGACTCGGAAACAGCCTTTAGTAAAACCCATGACCCCCTATTAGATACACAAGGGGGGGATAAAGTTGAGGGACCAAAATGATGAAGGAGTTAGATAAAAAAAGCATCTAGTATTTGAGTTTAAAAATTATTGCAATTTTGTATACATTTCTCTACAAGCTGTCAGTTGCTTAAAATAATTATTCATGTTCTCAACAACTTATCAGTATTTTTGCGACCACAGTTTCATGGTTTAAGCTAATTGTAAGTGTTTTAAGCTATTTCATGCTTTTGAAACCTTTCGTCGTTGTGATAATGATAATATTACTATTACCATTATTAAAGCAAACTTTCATGTCCTGTATGATCCTAGATAGTTGCAGGAAAGTGTGTAGGGACAATAAACGAAAGATATTTAAAATATTTGTTGAATAAACACTCTATTTTTTCTGTTTTTATTATTGATTTGATGGAGCAATTTCGGGGGATTCATCTTCATAGTTGCTTCGGAAGTCGCAAGTTTCTGTGGCAGTCACACACACGTTTCCACGACCTTCTTCTTCCGGTTTGTAACAGTAAAAATTATTACTATTATTGGGTCCTAGGAATCTATTCCGCTTGCCTTCCATGTTATCCACATTAGCCACGGGTCCTTTAAACTTGATGAAAGCTTCGTGCTTCTTGAAATTCTTTAGTTGCTCATGTCGACTGTACTCGGATTTCTGAAAAACATGGAAGAATGAAAAAGTATTACAAACAACAAATCCAATACACCAGGAATTTGTATACTGTGTGCAAGTAAAACTCACAACTCGTTTGATTCTCTTGTATAATTTTCCGTTAAGGACTGCTGTTTCAATGAGCTTTCTTCTGTCTCTTTCAGTCTGCATAGGCATCTGCTTTACTATGGATCCCTATTTTTTTTAAATACATATGCTTAGTAATTACTTGTCAATCCACATAAAACTAGCTTTTGTAATGAGCATCTTTAATAATATGCATGGGCGGTGAACTTTACGTAAATCCTTTGAAGAGGTGTTTCAGGTCGATGGAGCCAGGGAGTTGGTAACCGTCGGAAAGGAGCTTGAAATAAATCAATTTTATCAAAATTAGCAAGGACCGGCTTCAGAGGTTTTTTTGGAGGAGTGTATGAAACAAATGGCCAATCGGATGAGTGGAAGGATGTTTCTGTTTGAGTGACGACGGTCGTGCCACTTATGGCGGTTTGGCTAGGCCTCCGTTCATCTTCATTAGATAATGGTTGGGACTTGATTGGAAGAAGGGGGCTTTTAAAACCTAAAGCTTCCAATTCGGATTTCTTCCTTCGAGCAAATTTCCCAATAATTAAGGCTTGTAATTTGGCTTCCATTTCTCCATAACTGAGTTTACGGCCGGATGGAGTGGTAGGTGGTGGGGGTTTTGCGGTACTTTTCTGAAAAATTAGGCAGTGCAGTGGATTGCTGAATGACATAATCGCTGATTATATATTATGGAAATCAAGGATGTAAGTAATTGTATTTACTGTTCCTGTAAAAAATACACCTGCTTCCCCATACTGATTTTCTAAAGGAGTTTCAAGAACGGCTACCGCTTTCTCTCGAGGACTACATTGATTTGATGTTTGCGGGGATTCAGAAGTGATGTTAGTTTTAGCCGTTGTTTCATTTGATTCCCTGCTATAGTAATTCTCTTGAACTTCTGTATCATCACAGGATTTTTCACTTTCACTAGTTTCACTGTTTTCGTATTTTATATTCTCCAGATTAAGATCAGTTGGCTGGGTAGCGTAGTAGAATACCTTCCCATCCCCGCCCCCGCCTCCTCTCCCAATGAGAGCTGGTGGGGAAGTTTCTGAAAGATTTGCACTTTCACCGTTTTCATATTTGATGTTTTCCAGATCAAAAGCAGATGACTGAGTAGTGTCGTAGAACCCCTTCCCATCCCCTCTCCCAGTGAGAGCTGGTGTGGAAGTTTCTGAAGGATTTGCACTTTCACCGTTTTCATATTTGATGTTTTCCAGATCAAAAGCAGATGACTGAGTAGTGTCGTAGAACCCCTTCCCATCCCCTCTCCCGGTGAGAGCTGGCGAGGAAGTTTCTGATTGGTAGCTTTGACATGTTAAGCAGTCACCCTGTGTGTGTGATATGGAAATATTAATTTTAATATTAATTATTAGTATTAATTTATGTCGTAAACTTATTTTAATTACAATGAACGAAAGTTACGAATTTTTAAAATACTTTCCCTGATAATACACGTTAGAGCTTTACCTGAGATTGAGATGACTCGGGCAGGTTATTAAAAGAAAGTTGATCACCATGGCCATCGCCGCTTTCATCTCCTGACTGCCATACACTCTGATTGGAAGAACAATTGGGGATGAAGGGATACCGGGTTACGGAGAATGTCGATCGGCATCGGGTACGTACTTTAAATGGTCGATTCATGTTGATTCCTTCTAGCAATCTCAGGCCCAGGCCACTTCAACTTCCAACTTCGACTGGATTATGCTGTTTGCTGTTGCTATTGATAATTATCGCTAATGATGTTATAAGCTGTTAGTAGTAGTAACCTAAACTGAATACTGAATGTTGTAGCTTTTTAGTATGATTTTTGCATTTAAAAAAGAAAGCAGCTATTTTTGGACGTTCATCATTCATCAAACAGCATGTTGTATACTACAGAAGCAAAGAAGGGAAGGATTAGGTCTTTAGGTGTCTTAAGTTTGGATTTTTGATGTTATGTCATTTTGTGCAGTAATGTATACATAGTAAATGTTACAATGTATAGTATTCGTCGCAGGATACGTGTTTCATAATATTGTTTTGGCAAAGTTGTTGTGGAAAAAATAAATAATGCAGAACGAAGATGCACAGCAAAATAAGAATAATATTATTATTACGAAATCCTTTTTATACTAAAATATTTAACCTTCGGAATAAAAAAAAATCCTTTATTTTTTAAACTAAATAATATAATATGTTTTATTATTTCTTTTGAATTACTACAAAAATAATAAAATTGTCACTACGTAATCGCTTTTTGCAAAGCACACGATTTAGCCAAAATATAGAAGTACCCTTTAAGGGTTCTAGACCCAGAGATCCATTCACGAAATTTTATAAGGGACGTCATTATATTCTTTAACAATTTCTGTAAAAAAATTTAAAAATCTTAAGCGGGGAACACCTTTAAAAAATACTTAATGCTATTTAAACGGTGACTATGTAGCAACGAAGGGCCTGAATTTGTTGAAAACATTGAATTATTCCCAAAGTGTGGTGAAGGTTACAAAAATTTAGGGGAACGTATATTTTCCCCGCATCGACTTTAAGCCCTTCATCTTTGAAGTATACACCTACGGGTTTGGAATTTATTCGAGAATCTTGTTTTTGGACGTTTGTAGCAAACGCTAATACTAGCTTGCTTTTTTGTGCAAGCGAATCATTCAAAAGTTGAATACATATTCTACTTCTTGCGAGTAAAAAAACACATCTTCGTAAAAAAATCTTAATAACAGACTTCACGATCAATTTTATGTTCACATGGGAAGACATGAACAGGCATATATGTGTACAAATGGGAAAGCTGATTTTCTATTTGACTTTTGTGCCGGTTTATTTTCTACATGTGGTTGACCAAAAGCTGGGCTACTGTAAGGATAAATATTTATCCTTACACTACAATAAAATTTAAGGTTCGACATTTGGATTTTGGAGTAAAATTCGTCAATTTTTTCTTTTTCTTACGCTTGTGCACATGTATCAATAATTAATACCTGTGCCTTGTAACATAGACCCCTTGTTGAAAACAATAATTACTCCAGCCAGGCCTAAACTTTCTAGGCTCACATTTTAAAGCTTCCACCTTTACACGCATTTATACAACATGTTATTAGCAGCTATATTATACACTGCTAATAAGGGTATAAATAATGTGAAAATTCACAGTAATAAATGTGAAGTGTTACCTAAAATGTAACACCACTCTATTTTGCCCCAAATAACTCAATGTTATAACCTTGGAATAAATATTTTCTATTCTATTTTCGAATACTTTCCCAGACAATGTTACTTCAATGGCGTTTGCGTTTGGCGTAATCATCTACATCCTTAACGTAATTAAGGATCATATGAGCGTACACTTAAAAATATACAGCGTGGACCCTTTTCTCATTTAACTCGACATACATATATATTGCCTTGAACTCCCAGTTTCAACGAATCATGCATTTTAAAAACGAATTTTGTGACGTCCTAACCTAATATGTAGTACCCAGCCAGTAAGTCAGATAGAACGTAATAAGTAGTTTGCACCATGCATTTGCAGGAGCATATGGTACGATAATGTGAGCATGCTATAATGTGAGAAACTTGTTTAAAAAGAGAGATGTCGGAATTTCATGCTAAGCTACCAAGGATATTTCACATGTTTTTTGAAAAGTGAATTGATCGAGCATGGCTGAATCATCGATTACATAATTTCAGTCAGACCATCCAATTCAAGGTCTTTATATTGGTACATTGCATTGCTTGACAAACCAAATGAATAAGGTAAAGTCAAAGTGGCGTCGCGTCTTCAATGTAAAAAATATTTTCCCATTTTATACAAATGTACATTTGTGGAAAGGGGAGTTTATTACACACAAAGATTGATTTACATTGATGTTTTGCAAATTATTAGAATGGTCTTTGTTCTGCGAGGCATTGTTTCTAGTATTTTTATTTGTATTAAGCTAAGGTTAGGAATTTATAGGATTGTTTCCAACTCCAACTCCCGCCCGGTTACCATTCATTCTTATTTCATCAAGAAAAAAAACCTATGACTGACGAAAGCCATTTGTAATAATAATTTGCAATTTTCCTTGTTGAAATTTTAGTAAATCTAAACTCATTTCAACAAAAGGCTTATACAAAATACTAGACTAAATTCCTATTACTAATTAAACCTAAAACCTTGTATGAATAATCAGCAGAAAAATAAACCCCGATCCTCCAGCAGCAACTAGCATCGATAGTTCAATAACAGTGCCTTGCAGGTGCTTACTTATAGATACAGTTAATAATAATTATATGCCTCCGCCCCGGCCTTCTTCATAAAATATATACATACATAACTGGACCCCGAAAAGGATTTTTTAATACAACTCATTTTTCTGACATTGGGTTTAAATAATCCCTTGAGTGTTTAAGTAAGACATTAATAAACCCTTGAGTCTTGATGAAGCCCAATATGCATATCTCAGTAAAATACACTTTACAGTAATGCGCATTCATCATTCACCTCTTATGAAAATATTAATCTAGAAAATTTTTGCAACCTAAAGACTTTACTCTGTGCACTGGGAATATGAAAAATCGATTAAGCATTTGATGGATCGACGTATAAACAAATGGAATGGCTCAAGTAAGTACTAATCAGCCAATAAAATCGGATTGATGCGTCAGTGGGAACATAGCCAAGAAACAAATACACACATTATATATTATGTATACTTGTGAAACTTAATGCCTTTCATTTCTTATTGTGGCTGAAGTCAACATGACTAAATGCTTAATGCAGGGAATTTTTATTTGCTGAAACAATGTAAATTCCTGAGAATCGAGAAACTATATAAAATATCTTCAAAATGTTTACTTCTACTGTTAAGCCTAATAACCTCACAACGTCCTTTATTTTGCACACAATCTAACTTGAAGTTATTCAATAGGCACATTTTACGAACTACAAAAAGTTTTTGAAAGAGTTTACTTTTTGGTTGACATTTTTTGATATTTTCTAAATAAAACACGAAATGATTATGAAATTAATCCTTGCAATCTGTTCCATAGCGGTGGTTACGGCGGTCAAAAGTAGTGAAGAAGAATTTCCTGATGAGACACAAACAGGTCAAGTTTTTCTATAATAATTAATAATTAGGGCTAGTATGGAATTTAATATATTCAAATCAAATTTAAAGTTATTCTACATCTTTGTATGTTTGCAGATAGTATTTACGATGCTCTGGACAATTTGCTCCGTAACTCTTGGCACGTCACCCAAAAGACACCTTCTGATCTCAACTTAAGCCCTGCTGACCTCAAACTCTTTACTACCCAAGCCTTCAACATGTTCCATTCGAAGTGCCCTTCTGTTGGTACTGAGAAGCTTGTCAAGGTTAATCGACTCATCAACAAAATCTTAGCAACTGACATCAACGGGAAAGAAGGAGCTTACTCTGGAAATCAGCGTTTGCAAAGCTTAGTTACAGCTATGAAGACATGTACCACAGTAATTGAGAAACCTTCTAACCGGACCGAAATGCCCGCTATTCCAGGGGACGCCAAACATTTTACCATCTTCCATCCCAACGCCCTCCTTATTATCTACAAGGACAACGAAATTAATTCAGCCAACAACGCAACTGGCTCCAACGGTACGGATATGGGTGAAGTGCGTGAGAGCCGTTAAATCCGTATTTACTATGAATGAATGCCTCAAACATCGGGTTTTTTAAATTTATATATTTTCAGGTTAATGGAACTCATAGAGCATCGGTGGTAGTACAATACCCTAAAGAAACCACCCTAGGGAACATGGCAAATTGGGTTAGCTCAATCCTAAATGAAATCAAATACTTCTTCACCGACACCGTTCCCAATGTTTTCGTCCACACGCCAAGCTATGACGAGATGAATCCCCCTATTTATCCCTGGAACATCTCCTGGAGTGATGCACAATTCAACCTCCGGAACTTAGTAGACCAAGTTTGTCGCGTTTACTGTGCCAAATGTAAGGTTCATTCACAAGTGAGGAACCTTCGCATGGCTGCGAGCGAACTTTTGCAATATCTTCTGAAGGATAAGCATGTTGCCCTAGGTGTCGCCTCCCTTTTGGATGATGATATACTTAAAACCATGGCAGAATGTGAACAGAAAATTATTATGATGCCTTTGAATGAGCTTCTTGCCTTTTCCAATTCCCAACCAAGACCACACACATTGGCCAAAAAGGAGCTTGTAGCTCCCAAGATCATTGCCCAAGCTTAGGAACCTCGATACTTCTCTCACGAAATACTTTATAAAAATCCAACATACTAGTAGTAGTAGTACATATTATTCATACAGAGAAAGAAACTGAAAGGAGGCAATGTTGGAAATATTGCCGTCTTTTATTTTGTGCTGCTTTCCAATTTTCCTTTTATTACATTGCTTCTACTAAACAACCTTCATATTATTTTTACTAGTTCCTGCTTTCGCTATTGTAATATATTTGCAAATCTAAACAATACACAGAGTTATACTGAACTATACTTACTTTAGGAATTCCTTCCAAGTTTTAACCTCATAAATAAATATTTTGGATTTCACGGGTTATGGGATACTTTTTATAACGTTGGTAATAAGATTGTTATTTCGATCATCGACTGCCATCGTCATATTGTCATATATTTTGGGAGCCCATAGGATCTTTTTCGAGCAGGTCAGACCTTATTTGTGGGTTCCCAATCATGTCATGATTTTGGACCCTTCGTGAAAAATCTAGATTTGCTTGGGTGGCTGTTAAAAATAAGTATGGGTTGTGCATTTTAAGAGCTAAAAGCATGCCTCTTTCTCTTCAAAATAGATAATACCGACTGCCACTCAATTGGGCTCCCAATAAGACGCTAAGATAAAAGAAGAATCGTTTGCCTTTGTGCAACTAAATGTAAGATGCAAAAGTTGTATTAGTTAGTCGGGATCCCTTTTCCCTTATCACTTATGGGCTCACAATCAGTCCTGTGATACAATTGTCCTAGACCCATTTATTGTTCTCGTTTAATTTACATTTTCAACAATCTAAAATCCATTTCCTTTATTGTAAGGTTGAATTAATTTTCCAAGCTCAGAAAATTCGGGAAATTATTCAAATAAAATAACCTATCCTATTTTTTTGTAAATCCACCATATCAGTACAATTTTCCATTGCTGAGGCAAGTAAAATCCCGAATATTTGTTCCCACAAAACAGCCACTTTTCCGAATGCATTTCATGATAATAAATTTCAAGATTTGTCAACAGGTAAAAAATACGCATAATATTTGTCAATCTGTGCTGATAAATTCCTAATTCACCATTTGTCACGGTAGAAGCTTTCAGTTACCCAAATGTGAAAAGGTAGCGATAAAGAAGTAAAAAACCAGTCAGTAGCAGTACCGATATTTCCTTCTATAATTGACTGTGAGTATAGAAACAATGCGTAATGATTGAAATTTCATTAGCATTCATGAGCAGTGAGCAATAATTTGGGTCGTAAAAATTGTCGAATTGCACATATGTAATAAGTGGTGAAGTGGTGATTGTAATTGTAATTATATAATGTTTAAATTGATGCTGTACGGGTAGTCTATTTCTAATAATAAATAGTCCAATTCTGAAATGCGGAGATAAAAAATGATGGGACACGACACAGGAAAAAAATTAAAAAATTATAAATTATTTCATGAGCACCATCTAAACCAATGTTGGAAACAGGGGATTATTACCCGTCTATTATTATTATATTTATTATTATATTGGTTTATTGTCTCTAGTGCATACACAATCACAATACCATTACAACATCTCAGATACACAAGTGGGTATCTACTCCCCACTACTGTAAAACACCAGAGAGGTACAAGCATCTTATCTGTATATGTACCCCAGAAATCGCAAACTGCCCAAAACTGTACTCCTGTGTTTATCAACTTTACCCAAAATTTGCATATAATAATGTAAGATTTATTCAAGTTGATTCGGCCTTAGCCCTTACAGCCACTGCTAAATTCGCATATATGCTATCTCGTGTTGAAAATATTTGACCTGATGTTAGGTCTGGAAAAGTGGAAAATATGGATACCCTACAAACATTATATACTCTACATCTATACCTTCATTTTCAGCCAGTAATTACTACCTATAGAATCCTCATATAAACCAGTACATACCAAAATATCACGCAGTAAATAGGTGAAAAAATAAAAATGAACAATAGTTTACACAAATAGCCAGCCCTTCGCTTTATAGGCTCACATTTTAAAGCTTTCACCTTTTCACTTAAACACACACCTTATTGACAGCTACAAAATTTACATATAAGACCCTTTTCTATTATGCTCCTAATAACTCCAATGATAACCTTCTTGGAAATCTTGGAATAAATAGTTTCTATTTTATTTTCCAATATTTTCCCTTTTCCCAGACAATACTTCAATGGCGCTTGGCGTCACCACCTTCACCCTTTTAACCTGTTTGCGCATCACATGAGGATATAATAATACAGAGGAATAATACCTACCCTTGCGTTATCAGCTTCTTCGTTGTTCATACATAGAATCATCTATATCTTAGTTAGACCGTGTATACTGAAAAATATACAGCAGGAACCCTTTTTCGTCGGAGTAAGTAAGTATATTGCTTTGAGCTCCCAGTTTCGTCAAAGAATCCTGCATTTGAACAACAACAAGAACGTTTTGAGATTTCGTTATTTATTAAGAGACCCTTTTTCGCCATTGAACTTTGGAGTAATTATATTGCTCTGAACTCCGAGATTCGTCAAAGAATCCTGCATTTGAAAAATAAGAACGTTTTGAGACTTATTTTGTTATTTATTTACTATTTATATGCACACGATACATACACGTTTTGTTTCTTCAACGTTCAACCAAAACCCTTACAATGCTAAAAGTCAAGGTTTAAAAATATCATTGGATTTTGGCCCCTGCGTTCTTCAGGTTTATTACACCCTTGGATTTTGAGAATGAGGCGGGTCTCTTTGAATAAACTGTAGGTCTGTCTCTAGCCTCTTTTCGTGTATGTACGTACGTATGTAAGGCCTGTACTTGCACTGTGTGTTCTGCAAGCAGGACCTTTCTGATTTGTGATTATAAATGGCGTTGAAAGTAGGTGCTCGTGCTGTGTGTGTTGTGTGGGGTACACTGTGATGTGAGGATGTGTGTGTAGAGACTTGGATATGTTACTTATCATTGAAAGTCAAAGTTGTCTGACTCTTTCTTGAAATATTATAGCTATAGTGCTTGTTGTGTGCTTGTGGAAGGAAAGGGATTTGAGACGCTGAGTATAGTAGTTTTCTTATGGAGAAGGTTGAAAAAATTATTGTTGGAAGTTGGAACGGATCTATCTTTCTACGGCATTTCAATCACGAATAAAAATTGTGAAAAACTGTTTAAAATTGGAGTTTGTTCATGGGAGAGGTTGTGCCCGTGTCCGTTGAGTATTTCGAATGTGATTGTGTCAACAGTTCTAGTGAAACCGGGGCTGTTGACATTGTCTAGGTATCTAGAGTTTTGGAATTTTGGAAGTATTTTCTTGTGATAGTTAATAATTACGTTGAAAAAGGGAGTATTCAAATTGAGTGCGGTCGACATTTTTCTTTCACCGGTGGAGTTTGTCTTCAATGTAATTTCTGTAATTGGGCAGGTAATGTTAAATTTTTGATTATTGATTGATTTCATTAATTATTTTTATGATTGTTTTAGTATTATGGGATGGCTAATTAAGAGATTTAAAGTTATGGTGATAGGAATTACGTGAGAGTTTTTATTTTTGGGGGTAGCTATGTAGGAAATGATTGCTATTAATTTTGGTGGGTATGTGTAAATGGAGGGAAAGGGATTATGGGAAATAAGCGCGTTTTGTATTTAACTGTATATGTTGTAGCTTAAGGGTAATTACTTAGGGATAAGAGATCTTACGGCAATTACTACACGGATCTTAAGGGTTCTTACGGATGCATCGAGCATCAACTATCAAGCCAAAGCTTTGTCATTAAGGTTTGAGTTAGGATTGTTAGTGTAATATATTGGAGGCTGCAGAAACACGTAACATTATATTTGATGAAAAGGATTGATTTTGGGGGAAGAAATTATTTTTTTAGTGTTTTCAGTTGTGGCATTTTGTTCGCTTACATGTTGCGTTGGGATTGAAGTAATTATATATATTTTATTTTGAAAATTCTTAATTTTCAGGTGTATTTACCATGATGGCTGGAGTTGAGAGAAGCTCCAGCTTCTCGGATATGGGCGACAATTTTAATGAGACTTTCGATGATACGGATGACTTGGTTATTGATGCCGATGTGGACAATGAGGATATTGTGGTGGAAGATGAAGATGATGAGGAAGCGATAGATGATCAGTTCGAGCAGGTTGATGTGGGTGCTGCTATGGAAGCCATGGACTTTGAAGTGCGATTTAGGAATAGACCTCATCCTTTACTCATTCCGACGGTAAGTATTTGAATTTATTCTGGCTGGGAGCGCAAGGAAAAGTGCTTAGAAATGTTCTGTAGTTATTGTCTTGACAAAAAGTGGATGCTTGAATTTAATACGTTGCGTTAACTCGGTCAGGTGGTGAATGAAGTGTGCCGGTACCTGCAAATACGGGATTTAGAAAATGTTCGGTCTGTGAACAAGCTGTGGAACCAGGAATCTTGTAATATCCTACGGAGGGCTAGACTAGTAGAATTTGCAGACGTTGACTCGATTGCTCGCTACAATAGAAGAATGGTAGGAACGGTGGACTTCCCTCATACTGCCTTCCAGCTTTGGGTTGAAGATATATCCGACAATGAGGCAAACATCAAGCAGTTTTTTAGTTTGTTTGGAAGGCACATCAAATCACTGGATTTTCAGCAACTTGCTCTAGATGGGGATCATTTATTTGATATATTGTGGAGGAAGGCTCCATTTCTAGAATCTCTTACGTTGCACAGTGTTCCTCGACAACTTTTCCCAACTACATTACAGCGTGCAAGTCAACCGATTCAATTCACACATCTCAAGAATATGACATTTATTCAATTTTCCTCTGATGGCAGTCAGCCACGAGCTTTCCTGCAAGATCTCATTCAAGCCTCTCCGAATCTGGCGAAAATATCTTTGGCCAAGTCAGGAAGTGACGGTGTTCGGGATTCAGAACCATGGCTTGGCACGTTCTTATTTGAGACTGTTCTAAACCATAGCTCACCCCTTAGTCATCTAACACAGTTAGATTTCGCATTTCGATTGAGGGAAGAGAATATCGAGACCCTCATAAACAAGCAGTTCCCATTGGTGTCTTTGGACATTCTTCTAGATTCTAACGTTAAAACTCGCAGCTTTGCTAAACTCTGTGCTTCGTTAAGCAGAACTCTTCGGTCGGCTTCTATAGCTTTCCAGGACAAGTGTCCTGTTGCGAAGACCTTGCCTGCGAATGAGCTACAGAATTTGGCTTCGCTGTCTTTGACTGGTTACAAAGGAAGCCTCACGATCATAGAGGATATGCCAGAACTCAAGAAGTTATCTTTGACTGACCTTAACTTGCAGAGTGCCCTCCCACTACAAGGTTTTACCAAAATCTTCAACCATGGACTGATTCACTTCAAATCAACGGAGGATGCATCTGACAGGGATGTTGTTGCAAGAATCGCTCGGTGCTTCAATGGGCTCACCTCGCTTCAATTGAATCAGCTTGGAGACGAGGGCCTTGGAGTCATTTACAGAGAATTACCTTACATTTCAGATTTAATTTTAACCAACGGGACATTCACTGATTCTGGCATTTCCGGCGTCCCCGCGGAAGTTTGTAATGATTTGTGGGAGACGATGACTATTTTTGATAACCCACCAGAACGGTTCCGGCGAGATCTGTTTATTGGAAGCTTACCTTGTATGTAATTATTCGTAACTATTGATAATATTTATATATTTCGTAACTAAGTAATTTCCATTGTTACGAAGCATGTTATAATATAATTAAAACTATTTTGTGGGCAGATTTGCGGAGAGCAAGGTTGGAATCCAATCATATGACAGATCTTGCTATCATGTTTGGGCTAGTCAGTTGTACCAAGCTTAATTCACTGTGCCTTAAGTCTGCTAAAGTAAGTATTTTCGACTTTTTTGGGTGGTTTTGGAATTAACCACGCCGAATTTTTGGAGTTTATGATATGTGTTTATTGTTGTAGTTGTGGTTAGCTCTTAATTGTACCATCTTATTTACTTGATATTTATTGCTTTCAGATCACCGATATCTCAATGCCAACCATAGGTGATAAGATGCGAAAAAACCTAACATATTTGGATGTGATCCAGTGCCCAGAAATAACAGAAGCAGGAAAGTACATCTTGAAGCAAAAATTGGAAGGTGCCAGACTAATCTTCGAACCACCAGCACCTGCCACCACGAGAATTAGGAGGGGTAGGCCTGCCGATTTGCACGAAGCCGAAAGATTTGGTATTCAAAGAGCACGTGAAATAGAGCTGAGGTTCGCACTACGAATTTATCATCAGTTGCAAAATATGGAAGGGCAGGGGCCTCCATTCGCTGGGAGAAGGCATCACATCATTCAGAATTTTCTAAGACGACATCCCCATCATCGAGATCATAACGTTAACCCAGCTGATATTGCTGGCCTGATCGATGTAATCCATTTGGATCATCAGCCCGGAATGGAAGACTTTCAGGGAATGGATCTGAATGATAATGCTTTAGATGCTGCTGCACTGGCTGCAGCAGCAGCTGCAATGGCAAATGATCTTGCGGAAGTCGAGGAGGGATTTGAGCTGCAGGATGTTCCGCTCGAAGGAGCAGTTGGCGGCGCTGCTGCTGCTGGTCGTTTGGGACAAGAATTTGAAGAGTTCTTTCAGCAGCTTCAGCAGGAGGAAGGTCCTCATGGTCCTCATTTCTTCCATGATGACGACGACTCAGATGAAGAACGCTTGAACAACAACAACGACGTGGTAATCCACGACGCAATGGCCAATGACCATTTATTCGCCTTCCTTCCACCTGGTAACCCCAGAGATTTAGATGATGAACCAGAGGGTCATGCGGGAATTCCGCCTACACCGCCTCCTTTTGTTTAAAATTTCACAAAAAAGTGGCAGAGGAATTTGTTATGTATAACACAAATCGTAAAAAGCGATTATATGAAATCACAATATCGTATATAGATTTTAGGTTATTTACAGTTGTACGCATCACAGTTTCTCAAACGAATCAATTTACTTACCCGACGCAGTTCAGGAATACTTTTTTAATTACTTAAATAGTTATAAATTTTCGAATGGGGTGCTAACCTTATTTTATTAATTTAGTGCGTTCATAGAATGAGCTCTTGCCCAATCGAGTGTGTTTGCCTGATGAATTTTAATGTTACAACATGTTACATTTGGAACTGTGAAGCGAACGTGTAAGGTAGCTAGACCTCTATAGCCAGAATAATTTTGTTGTGGTCGCTAACTTTAAAAGAGTATTTTTGTAAGTTTAGTCGATATTCCTAATAATTATATGCAAACATTAAGCTCCATATCCAAGGTATTCCCTGTTATTCAATTTTGTAGTCCTTTTCTTGTACCTATATTTCTTTGAGACTTTGGAAATCGAAGAAAGCGCATTTTTTTGATTTAAAGGCACATCAAGCAGTAATGAAGTATGTGATTCCCTCGTTATAGTTGTACAACACAACAACGCTTATGCATAGGAATTTAAGTCGCTCACAAGTTAAGCCAGTTCTGGAATACCCTATTTTGATTTATATTTTAAAGAGTTATAGAAATGTGATGTATATATATCCTGTTATACTTATTCCCGAAATAATTTAAATTTAGTACCTAATTTGACTAAAATAAACAGCATCGCTGCTTCACACAACGTTCCTATGTTCTTTCCTACTTCACAGTTAGTCTTGATTCACAAAACTAAAAACCCAATATTTATGAAAGTTTTTGTATTTGCTATATACATGAAATCATAGGTTTGAACACCCACAGCATCAGCTTTTTTATGAACTAAGCGAGATGATTTGCACACTTGTTGTAGTAATATAAATTTCAATGCAGAATGCAGATGCAGAATGTGAGCAAGAGATTAGTTATTATTGTTTATCTCCAATAATTAGTTGGGAAATACAAGTACAACGTTCAACTGTTATTAAATTGCGAAGAGAGTTTGCCACAACAGACAGTAAAGCTTCGGTAGCTTAATTAATATTGCCGACACACACTAATGTATAAGGTACACCTCCTGTATTTGTACAAGTAACAATAACAAACAGTATCGTTATTATTACTTTCAATTTATCTCGTATTATTTTAGCCAAATTATCGCGAACATGCGTATAGTAATAAAAATGATTTCTTCAGATGCGAAAGTTCGAATTCTTTAATTTTTTGCGTTAAGTTTTTTTTGCATAAGTTTGCTTCAATTAGAAGCCTCTTCAGTGTTCTATCATTTGTTGGAGCTTCGAGCTCATCATTCTCCAGCAATGACCTTACAAATGTATTAAAATTACTGCCCCAGGTCGCAGTTTCTATTAGAAAATTTAAATCTAAAATGTCACGGTATAGAAGAACTGGCAGGGGGTTTTGTAAATGATCCATGTTTATTATTTATGAATTTATAACCAAAATCTATAATATTTAGATTTATATTTGCATCACATATTTCGATTCTTCTGGATGGTGACATGTACCTGAAACAAACGCACTCATTAGGGAAAAGGTTCTATACAATAAAAAAAATAGAGGGCCCTAAGGCGTCTATTTCAAAAAAATAGAAAGGGGGAACGGTTATAGATTTTTGGAGGGGTCGGCTCCCCCTAGAGAGGCACATCTTTTAGAAAATAGATGATCTTTAAAAAATAGACGTTTTATGTAGTGTAGTGATACATCTGTCTACAACATGATTGTAGACCATCTACTCGGGCTGTAGACGGGTGGAAAAATTTAAGGAAAATTGTAGACAATTTTCCAATCTAGTTTTTTTAAATAGACACCTTAGGGGCCTCTATTTCTTTTATTGCATAGATCCTCTTCCCTATTACTCATGTATTATTTCATTATATGAGTAAAACTCGTTTACGAAAAAGATCACTCTTCCTCCTACTTGTTCCACATGGTAAACTGCCAGATTAAGGAAAGGGCAGGTGTTAGATAAAGTTAAACTGTTCTTGCAAAGTAACCGTATCTCTGTATTATAGATTTTACTGCCTAAATCCGGTACCTAAACAATCTTTAAAACATTTTCCACCACCATCAACATTTGATCCATTTCCAACATTTGGAAAGTGTAGCAAGCCTGAAAAACGATAGTTTCAGCTTCGATGTCGTCTGATTCTGTACACGAGTACACCTGACCTGGTGTGTGATTGTGTTCAAAGTTGGAAGGGAATGAATGATGTCTTTGAGATTTGAGATCTGCAGTCTGCAACTCTTGGATTCTAGATCCAGCATGACCATAAATCTTATCTAACAAAATCGTCCACAGAACGGAATTTCCGATTTTCTCGGAAAGACAAAGGGGTGCAAAATATTAATATTCCACTATAACTAACGATTTTTGTAATATAAAAGTACATCTTTTCGGAAATTTTTACCACCCTAGCCCTATTATACTGGGAACAGAGGTCCTGTTACAGGAGGGCTAAATGTCCATTTCTTAAATATGGATTAAAGGGGAGAAAATGAGTTTTACTTCACCGTGGGTTCAAAAAGTAGATAGGCTTAGCGACAAAGGTTTTTGTAGTTAATTAAAGTTGTTTTTTGTAGGTACTTAATTATGTATGTTTTTACAATATAGGGCGCCCACAAGTTACCTCATCCCGATTTTTCCACACGTTTTAACTACGCGAAGTTTAAGAAAATTCGGACTCTTCCACTTCTGGATTCCACTTTTTGGGCAGTAGGCAGTTAGCGCAACCACTTACGTGGTCCCGTATAAAACTTATAGCACTCATGGAACGCATAAACCAAAATTTTACATGTAAAAATTTCATCTATACGTTCTATAAGTGCTACAAGTTTTATACGGGAGATACGTAAAAAAAAAGTTGCGCTAACTGTCTAGTTAGTGCACTTATAGAACGTATACTCCAAAATTTTAAACATGTCAAAATTTCAACTATACGTAACTTTTTACGTATGACCCGTACAAAACTTACAGCACTTA
This sequence comes from Spatulosminthurus flaviceps, assembly GCA_034693705.1. Classification (NCBI taxonomy): domain Eukaryota; kingdom Metazoa; phylum Arthropoda; class Collembola; order Symphypleona; family Sminthuridae; genus Spatulosminthurus; species Spatulosminthurus flaviceps. The sequence continues at coordinate 1,173 of JAQFXU010000514.1, read as the reverse complement.
TGGAACGCATAGATGAAAATTTTGCATGTAAAATTTTGGTTTATAAGTTCCATAAGTGCTATAAAGTTTTATAAGGGTCATATGTATAAACAGTTGCGGCAACTGTGTACTGTGTAGTAGTGTAGTATATTATTATACTAATTATACTCTCATATTATTCGGTACCTGTCAAGCAAAACCTCGTATGAAACAAGTGATAATTTATCAGGAAATATATTTTAAGCTGTTAGAGCCCACCCGCACTTTTTGGAATCTTTTAAAATATCAATAATATTTAGTTATAGGCAGTTAGCGCAACCTTTTACGTAGTCCCGCATAAAACTTACAGAACGTGTAAATAAACCTAAATTTTACATGTAAAATTTTCATCTATAAATGCGATAAGTTTTACACGGGAGATGCGTAAAAAGTTGCGCTAACTGTCTAATAATTAATTACATTGACGATTGCAATCGTCAATATTCGTTTTAGATTTTCCCGACACTACTTCTTTTACCTAACCGTTTTGTTTGAAATTATTTCAAGCATAATAAAAATCACTCCTTTTCCACTTTCTTAAAAAGAAAAAATATTTCGTGCCAAAAAATAATAATTATTTACCATTGAAAATTCGTTTTTACTAAAAACAACCATACGCGAAGTTAAGAAGGTGAAATTGGGGACCCCATCATCGTGCCATGCATGCTGGATGGCTAATGAGCTGCAGCGCACCGCATACGCACCACCGGCGCTATGATGCTGCGGTTGGGGTTGGGGAAAATAGAAATGGCGAACTGTATTAGTATAATGCGGTTCATTTGGGGGTTAAATAAAGTCATATCAATAACCATAAGGTCTCAACCCTCAACAACCCTCAACTCCAAGTAAACTTGGGGATGGAATTGGAGACTGGAGGTACGTAGTAGTACTTTCGACCCAGAATGGGAGGGGCTAACCCCTCACTTAAAAATTTATATTAGGTACCTGATTATTAAAAATCAAAATTATTGGGAATGTCATGCAAAAACATAACTTCTTCGAGTACTAACTAAGAAAATAACCGGTTAAGTGTCAGGCCTAACATTAATTTTAAGTGAACAGAAAGCATGCGTCGTGCCCCGATGGGAAATTTTCCTGCGCCTGCATAGTTATGCATAATTAATTGGCATAAATTATGTACAAATTGCAAATAAT